>OZ038520.1:38137426-38389926 GCA_964036315.1 Acanthosepion esculentum
ACAATAATTGACAAACAATCTCTCCAATTTGATCTATACAAATTTATTCACAAAGCTTGCATCAGACAATGATATGGCTTTTAGGCACTTGTGAAAAACACCAAGAAGTAACCATCCTGACTAATCTACTATGGTGAGATTTGAACCTGGGTCTCATCACTGGAAAGCACTCTGGCATGCTCACCCCCCCACCCACACACACATGCATATATATAATGAATTCACTTAATATACATATTTGTTATATGCATTATATATACACATAGATGAATATACTGTTAGTGGAACTAATTTGTCTATCTCTCTCTCTCTCTCTTTCTCTCTCTCTCTCTCTGTCACGCATACATACACACATGTACATGTACAAATATATATATAGAGAGAAAAAAGGGCAGGCTGCTGTGTGTGTGTATGTGTGTGTGTGAGAGAGAGAGAGAGACAGAGAGAGAGAGAGCACTAATATCTATCCGTCTTTTATGCACATACATGTATATGGATACCACCACCCTATCACCCCTGTGTAGAGGTCACCTCCCCAATTCTCTCCCCAGCCACAACCCAATGTCTTGTATTTTGCTCACCTTGTTTTGCTTTCTCCAGATGTGACAAATGTAAATCTAGAATTTTCATGAATTTCTATCACAATATGTCTCTCCAGTTGAATATAAGAGTTAATCAAAATCCAGTAACACTTTCAATTCAACTGACCACACCTTCCAATCATTACCCACATGAACCTTACTCTACTGTTCCCTTTAATCTTTATACACCACCACTGTCACCACCGCCACCACCACCACCACCACCACTGCTGCCACATTATGGTTAACTCTTTTAAAACTGACCAGAGTTACTCAAGCATTTCTCTTATTCTCTTGGATAATTAAGGTGATCACTAACACCATCCCTCTTACTTCTGCTTCTCCTTCCTTCTCAATCCATCATTTGTTGTAACCATCTGATCATAGGCAGAATATTTCCAGGCACATTTTATCCTATGGGTAGGGTGTGGAATAAGGGATTTTAAAAGAGGTGGAGGCATCCAAAGAAAGATATCAGAAGAATCAAAAGGTGAAGGCAAAACCTGGTAACAGGTCTTATGGCAGAAGATAAGTAAAAAGTAAGTAATCATGATGATGATGATGATGATGATGATGATGATGATGGCAGTAAAAAGCAGAACTGACTACAACTGACAATGATGTCAAGGGTGGCAGTGTATGTGTTTAGGAGTGGATGGGGATGGATAGTGAATGAATATAAGAATGATTTTTGTGCATGGGTGTGGGGCTGGTGGGAGTTTGTCTACTAAAGCAATGAGAAAAAGGCTACTTTAGTAGTAGAATCTGCTCCTTTCACAGGAAGTATCAAAGAAGGAAGCTGTTGAACAAGAGAGATAAGACATGTGTGCTTGGTGATCAGTAATCACATGACCTATTTGACAAGCAAACTCTATTGACCTCAGTTCAAACTAGAATAAGATTTACCATTACTTCACATCCAACATACCCTAAGTAACTGATCAGTTGCTTGTCTGTTCTTATGTCTGTTTTCTTTGCCCATCACTTTTTCTTTGGAACTTGTCATCCACAATTCCTACCACTACACAATAAATAATAAAATAAAATAAAATAATAATAATAATAATTCCTGATTTTTGGAAATGTATTTTGGGATCAATAAATATTCACAAAAGAATTCTTTCTTAAGAATCTCCCAACAATATTAATATGCTTTGCCCTAGCATTTTATTTGAATAAAATAAAATGGCTGACAAACCATTTCTTGGTCTTTGTCATATATATCTATTAATCTTGATTTGATTATCTAACCACTGAATTGTTATTTTGCAATGGCCACTCTGAATAAACAAGGAAAATGGATGGATATTTATTGAAATTGATATGTCTAATACCCCAGAGAAGCCTTGAATGACTGGTACTTCAAATTGTTGCCCATATAATAGATGGAATCCAGACATGTTTGATAGTCGCTTGCAGAAGGTTCAAACAAATTTTCTTAGCTAGGAAATATTTAGATATATATTTCTGAAAATCTAGTAAATGAATCTCATCTAGAAACATAACTCTGCCAAAACTTTCAGAAAGTCTCAACAGTATTACCGTATTATATCCACTG
Source organism: Acanthosepion esculentum (assembly GCA_964036315.1). Taxonomy (NCBI): domain Eukaryota; kingdom Metazoa; phylum Mollusca; class Cephalopoda; order Sepiida; family Sepiidae; genus Acanthosepion; species Acanthosepion esculentum. The sequence goes on from OZ038520.1 coordinate 38,139,566, forward strand.
GTGGCATCCTACCAGTTCACACCATTTTGCATGAATCAATTCTTAAAAATTATAAAAGCTTAGCAATCTGGTTGTTGGATTTTCCAAAAATAGTCTTATATATTCATAGTCGATAGTCTAGGTAAAATGTGAAACTATAATAGACACATGTCCCCCCCCCACTCCATACCGTTTTTGAAGTTAAAAATATGGCAAATCTTCTAGTCATAAATTTGATAAGTCTTCCATTGGATCTTTGGGATTGCAGTAATTCAGTTTAAATGTGACTAAGAAACTATAACACTGCTGATGACAAAAGAATCAAAAAGTATCAATACTTTTGAACAGAAATATGATGAGAACAGAATTTCAATGTGGAAATGTCCTAATAAATAAATGTTTTCTATTAAAATTATTAAAATGGTTTAATTCTTTTTGATACTATTAAGTGATTTGTTTCCATTCTCAATTTGAAAATAAAATAAACAGAATTGGTTCCTAAAGATTATCTGCCTTTAAATTTATGGTACCACCACTGATTATATTCTAATCTTTAGGATAATTTTATTCTGATAAAATGTATGACAAATCTATTTTTGTTCATAGTTTTATTAGTATTGATTAATTTATTGCCTAATGGAGTAACCACTGTCTTTATACTTGAGATTAGAAATGGTACTATAAACCTCTAGCTACCAGTTTTATGTCCAAATCATTCGGACATCAATGGATAGCAAGAACAATGCCACTGAATTTGTCATTTTTTCAGATTATTAGATGCTATCAATTACTGATATACTGAAATTAGATGATGAAGTATTAGCATAACAAAGCCCATCTGACCCACTTATCATACACATACCATATCTTTTACATACCACAGATGAATAGAAACATTTTTCTTCTTTTATTTTGAATGAAAATAAGATAGAAACATGATTGTATGGTAATGATAATATTAGATGTTTCATTATAAGGAAACATTTAGCATTCATGGAACAAGGAAAGTTGGCTCCCTGTGCCGAGCCAGGAAATTTTTCTCCCCGGAATCGATCCTCCAAATCTATAAATCGACCATTCGCCCTTGTATGGAGTATTGCTGCCATATATGGTCTGGAGCTCCTGCTGTTTGCCTCAGGGTTCTTGATAAGATCCAGAGATGGATATGCAATATAACTGGCCCTGATCTGTCATCTCATCTGCAGTCGCTCTCTCACAGACGCAACATTGCCTCGCTCTGTCTTTTTTACAAATACTTTCACGGTAATTGCTCCGAGGAGCGGCTTTCGCTGGTCCCTAGGCCTCATGAATTTAAACGTCCTACGAGGCTGGCATCCTGTTCCCACCCCTTCACCATTGAAACTGTTAGATGTAGACGTATCTTCTACTCTAATAGCTTCATGTCTCGCACATCTCGCCTGTGGAACTCCCTTCCTTATTCCTGTTTCCCTGACAAATACAATCTCCAACTATTTAAGGGTAATGTCAATTGACATCTCCAGTTGCCTTGATCTATCCACTTCCCTTCTCCACATCCTTTCACCTTTCATTCCTATCTGCTCTCGCTCCAAATCTTCTGTAACCCCCTTGCCTTGATTGATCCACTATCTTTCTCCACATCCTCTCCTTTACCACTCCTATCTGCTCTTCCTCCAAACATTCTGTAGCCCCTTGTGTGCTAGTGGCCTCCAGCCTTGCTTGGGGTGATAAGCTTAAAAAAAAAAAGAAAAAAAAAGCACCCAATGCTACTTTTAATTCTTTGTCCCTGATTCTGTGGTGCAAGTTCAAAACGTTCAAAGAAGCATAGTCCTTGCTAAAACATGCAGGTTTCATTCATTCAAAGACATTTTTAATCTTTTATGTTAAAATGCAGATATATACAGCTGACGATTTAGATATTTTAGAACTAGTTGTCTGAAACTACTCCTAGCACAGCCTCTTCTATGCTCAGTTTCCTTATCTCCTATACTAAATTTGTTATGACTGATCCATACACAGAGGCTGTAGTAGTAGGCATTCATTTACCTCACAATATAATGGTAGTGCCCTGTCCAGTCAAAATGCAGTTCTTTTGTGACCAGCATCTGGAGTTGTTCAATCTTTGTATGGCAGTCAATTACTGAGGTATTAGAGGATGTAGTATTTATTAATTCCACATTCTGAATTTTCATAATAGATTCTAGGTATTTTTGAATGATTAATACCTTTAGTATAATAGTTGTTTGTTTACAGTTCATGTGATATAGTGCTCTTGGTAAAATTTTGGATTTCTTTTGTTGGTTGATGATATGTGATTTAATTGAACTATATTCAGATAAATGACAAGTTAATCACTGCAATAATATAGTGCTTGTGTAAATGTAGTGCTTGTGAAAATATCTAAACAGTCAGCTGTATATATAATTCAAAAAACACTTATATTGGTAAACAATGTTTGTGTTGTTTGAATTATTATTATAATAGTTACAACATTATCAATAAAAAATTCTTAGATATTGACTTATCAGAACAAAAGAAACATGTGTGTCTGCTTGTGTGTGTCTTTCAATAGTAAATAATTAATAACTTTTTGCTAAGCTGTCATCTTTCATTCAGGATGAAAGAATAAAATTGTGTGACTTTTGTATAAAAGCTGTTATCTTAATTTATGCTTTTTTTATACTTTTCAATTTATTTGTTTTGTCAAATTTGTTTTTAATATTCTCCCAGCTCTTCTGCATTGAACTTAAGGTAAATCCTTACTTAAGGTAAATTCCTCTTCAGTTTTTCAGAATAAGATGAAAGTAAAATTGAAAAGAAAATAGCATAAAATAAAATAACAGCTTTTATACAAAAGTCACACAATTTTGTTGTTTCATCTCAAATGAAAGATGCCAGCTTAGCAAGAAAAGTATTAATGGTTTAATATTGAAGCATGCACATCAACACACACATACATTTCTTTTGTTTAGATCTGAGGAAGTTTATCTAATGATGCTGAAGCATATTATTCTGTTAATAAACCAGTTTTCCACTTTGTCAAATTTATCAAAATTTCTCTGGATCTCACATCAAATTTATATACATATTGGCTTATGAAATTGAGAGTACTCAGACACACGGACAATTTATGTTTAAATTTTCACTGGAAATCAAGAAAAAAACGCCCAAAATATAAATAAAATCAACAAAAAATTCTTGGCAAAGAATTCACATTGGTTTTTAATGAAATTTGTATAAATTAAAATTTGCTGTTCATATACACCCCATTCAAATATTCTTTGGTGCCTATAAACAAGATGGAAACTTAATAATTGGCAGATTATAATTTTTCTCAATAAGCAATAAATGGGGATCTTAATAAAAGTGGGAGTGAAAATCCTTTAACAGGTAAAAGATTTAGAATTTAATTAAAGAAATGTTTTTGTCAGAATCACGACTGTAACATCCAACTTTGTCCCTAAAATTTCTTTCACTTTCTGATAAGATAGTAGAACATGAAGAAGTCTTGGCACAACTTAATTAGTATGCGAAAAAGCACCATGTTGGAATTTTTTCAAACATCTTATATGTAAAGTCATAAGATGATAACCTATACAATATATTCCTATGTATATCATAGAAATCTATCTAAATATTTTAATTTGCTGATGATGCAGGATGTAATAATAACATTATGTATTGATAACAAAAAAGTTTTAAAAAAACATTAAATTTATCACAGAATAGAATGTGATAATTGTAGAAAGAATAAAAAAGAACAATAAAATATTAATTTTAAACAATTCAATCATAAAAGTTTGCATGTAAAAACTTGAATCAACTATAATAATTATTGTTTCTTGTTTGAGTTTTGGGAAAAGTGTGAAATTAATAAATGGGGTAGTTTTAATAATCTTGGCAATAAAAGATCAGAACATTTACTCAAAAATTAAATGATTCCCTATTTCATTGAGGCAACTAAATGTATACCAATAATAGATAACAAAGTAGTGAAAATGCTGACCCAGTATCATAACACCCAGGCTTAGACTTGGTGTTCAAATGCAAATGACTTTTTAAAGACTACCAAAATAATAATTAAACATTCTGTTATTGATTAACTTGTAGATTCTATAATCAAGTCAATATCAACTCTTATATTGGTTACTGTTATATGTATGAAAGGTGCTGAAAAGTTCTCAGCCATGTCCAAAAGAATTCTTATGCTTGATAATTTAATCAAACTTTGGAGAGTGGATCAGGCAGAACTTTTCATCATACCCTTATACTTGTTAAATTTTTACATCATTAGTACCTGATATCTTTTATTGGATGTCAAGTGATAGTAAGTCTCCTTGCAAATTCAGTTTTATCCTTATTATTCTGTTACAATCTGTCTATAAAGGCATTTGTTTTATATCAGTGCCGGGATTCAAAACATTTAACAACACATCTTTTAAATGAAACATAAAAAAAGGTTATTCACTGCAGGAAAAGTAGAAGCCAAATGTAAGTTGAAATAACATTTATATATTCTTTTCAAAGATATACAATGAAAATAAAATATTCAATTTTCCTTGCAGTGAAGTTTGTTTTATAAAGTAATTAAGTGTTCTTAGTGTAATGGAAATGTGTGGACAGACTTACTTTATGACAGTCAGCCTAATGTGTTCATGAGTGTGTAGACAAAAGCTTAGTCAGTGGCTTCTAGCTCATCTCTACTATTGTGTGTGTGTGTGTGTGTGTAGATCAAACAGGCCTCCAAAATTGTTTTGAACCCTCCCGAGAAGCAGTAGGCTTCTATTTTTATATCCGTAAGGGGGATTCAAAATCTAATTTAATATAGAAGTATGAACTTTTTAAATACAAGTTAGAAAATAATTTCACACTAGTGTCGCAGTTAGCTCCCCTTCATTTTCTTAACACTTCACCAGGGGTCTCTCTCTCCCGGTAGTATAAATACAGGCTGACCTTTCGCCTCTGTCTCTCTTTCCACAGCTCTTTCCACGGCTGCCCACGTGCAGCCAACTTGCCTCGCTTGAGGCCGGCAACCGTCGCACGTGGTGCGAGGTACAAAAGCCTTTTCTTAACATCTCCAGTATGTGAACTCGCACTCACAACCAGCGTTTCCCATGTTCAGGGAATACGCTAAAACAAAATTTCACAACCGTACGGACATTTCAACTCAAACACACACACAATAACTTTCCACACAGACACTAAACGTTTTATTCATGTTCTAAATGATGTATTTGTAAATCCGTGTATCAATCTTTTTTAACCTGTTTAATAATATATATTTGTTCACATACATATATCTGTCTTGTTTGTTTCTTTGGACTCCATTAAGGTCCAACATTTTTATGTGGCTGGACCGGCCATCGAAGTCTTAACCCAGAGATAATTCATCTTCTCTACTTCTTCCACACCACCACATGGCTGGTCCACTACACTAGCTCAAAAAAATATTTTTCTCAAATTTGTGGCAGTGGTGAAGGGAGTTATTATTTTTATTTTTTAAATAGTCCACAAGTAATACATGTGGTATGTCTACAGCTACATTTGCAAGTATTTTGCTGATATTTGCCCTTGTAATGATTGTTTATCAAACAAACCTTCTGATGGGATTTTATTGGTCGAAAAATGTATATAGAATTTAATTCATATAATCATTTATTATTAATTCGTACTCATTGTTTTTTCACCACAATATATATAGATCAGTAAGTTGTTCTAACCATATCTATTCTATTCAGTTTTACCCTAATATCCTTGGGAAAGGCTGGAATCATCTTTTCTTCCTCCAGTTAGATAGATAGCAAGGTTGGGCATTCTGGCCTATGGGTGACAACCAGCCTAGAAGGTGGACAACTCAAAACTACAAAGAAAGGAACAGGAAACCACTCCATATTTTTCCAATGAAGTTATAACAATTCATAAATAATAAAGAAAAGAAATCTATGGAGAACTGTGATTGTCTATATCTTGAAGTAATGTGGAATTTAAAAAAATGCATCAATTGCTTTCACTAGCGATTAAGTGCCAGCAAGTTTCCAGCACTCTCCTCACTATTCTTTATTATTATTTTATACTCTTACACATTTTTACCCACATTAATATCTGGTGGTTTTTACTGGAGATCAAATAAGCAAATAAATTTCCAACACTTTCCACAGCATTATCATTATTTTGGACTAACTTTTCTGACCACCAATTTCTAATGGTTTTCAAGAGAGGTCAAGTGACAACAGGGAGAATTTTTTTAAAGTTCTAAGTTACAAATAAATTTCCTCTTTTTTATTCACTAGTTCAGATTAAATAGTTTTTACCTAATTATTTGTTTGTGGTAATAAAATATAAAAACATATGTTCTAATTGTTGAATATTAATTCAATAAATATTTTGTAAATTCATACCATAAAACTTTTGTAAGTTCAATGCCAAGAGCAGATAATTTGTTTGAAATTGTTTTAAAATTAATTTATTAATTTTTAAAAGAAGATTAAAATTAGATATCTGAATTTATAACCTTTTAGCAAAAGCTCCCTTCAAAATCTTGAAGCCTTGAAGCTTCAAAAGTTTTAAATTTATATGTATACTAATTCATTTTCTTTAAATTTGGTAGAATTTTGAAAAGTAAAAACAATTGAAAATATAAATTTATTTTTTGGATGTGATGAAAAAGAAAGAGATAGATAGCAATGTTCTCCTTTTTATCCTTATTTTTATTTTACACATATTAGAATGATTCAAGATATTATTTAATGATTATTGTACATAATTAATTATCAGTGAAAATTTCAATTTTATATAAAATCTAGTTCATGAAAATTGACGTGTAGTAGAGTTGGGGCTCAGTATCATAGATTTTTTTATTAGGAGCATGAACTCCTAATGCCAGTACGAATGTTTATATTTCATATATTTGTGCATTCACACCAGATACCAGGAAAAAAATGCATTGGCATAGCAAAAACTATCTTCCACAAGAATAAAATATAATAAGAAATAGGAAAATGTCATTAGAAACAAAGAAAAGTGTGTTGACCTGCTATTTTCTTTATTTTATTAATCATTTCATCCCAAGCCAGATGATAATATCACTAAGATGCAAAGGGTTACTAGGAGGGGAAGAGAATGTGAAGATTTTAGTGATGAGAAAAGACAATAAAAGAACAGAATTCTGAAAGGCAGAGAATTGCAATTGATATTGCATTTAAATTTTTGAAAATCATAGATAGCAGAGAAGCAACTGGAAAAGAGTTCCAGAGGTGAGAAGTGCAAGAAAATAAACTATTAGAATAGAACTTATGGTTACATTTAGCTATTTCAACAGCAAAACAATGAGACCTAATTGACAATCTAGTATGAAGTCAAGTAACCAAAAAGGAGAACTCATTAGAACAACTGCCATGAAAAAATTTATAGAAAAGACAGATGGAAGTTGCATCATGGCAATGGGAAATTAACAAAAGTCAAGATGCCAGGTCAGGATTGATAACATTACAGACCTTTAGTTGGATTTTATCAAGAATCTTGAAATATATAGCACGAGTATCAGCAATAAATGCATAGTTGAATGGTAGATTTATAAATATGCATGGTGGAATCTAATGAGAAATGACAATGAACCAACATTTCTAGCAGCAGACCTAGCAATTGATTCAATATAATGACACAACTTCATGTCATTGTTGTTAGCATCAGCCATATGCTGATGGAAAGCAAAAAAGGTTCTCTATGGTGATTAAACAATAGCAGTTTTGTTTTGGAGTTATTTAAATTTACAAGCTATTCATTTCTCCAGTTAACAACTGGTCATTTTTTAGATCAGCTACCAATTTTATTTGTTCATACCTATCAGACCTACTATTAAGACACAAATAAATAGTTGTGTTATCAGGATAAATATCTAGCTGGCAACTGATTACATCATGAAGGTCATTGATGAAGATAAAAAACAACTATTGAGCCCTGGGAGACACACCAGTATTAATTTGAAATGATCTAGAAGTATGGCCATTCAATATGACCTTCATTATATGAATTATGATGATTGGATTAAGTCAAATATTCAGTCAGAGATGCCATAGCCCTTGAGTTTGTGGGGAAAGCCATCGTGCCATACTTATCCAAAGCCTGAAAGACAAATTCAGTAATGATGATTAACATATCAGCAATTGACCTAATGAAACAAAAGCCAGATTGTTTATCTGAAAGGACATTGAGCAAAGTGAGATACTTAACTAATTCAAATTTGATTAAAGCATCTAGTACTTTGCCAAAAAGAGGTAAGAAACTAATAGGGCAATAACTGAAGGGGTCAGGAGGTTCACTAGAGTTCTTAAAAACAGAAACTACAAAGGAGGATTTTCAAGAAGCTGGAAAGCGAAAAGTTGGAGAGAACAGAAGCCAGTTTAGGGACACATTATGACAATTGCAGGGTTACATTCAAATCTACAAGATATATGGATACGTGGATATATAATTTGGTGATGATAGCAGAAACCATAGATTGATTTATGTGCATATCACTCAGTAGAGATTCTGTTCTAGGAGGAAAATCAGGCAAAGATTCTCCTAAAGAGTTGAGAGTGGAGGTGGGAGAAAATTTCTGAGTAAAACATTCTACTTTATCAGCAGGAGATGAAAATACTTCAAGCTCATTGAAGAGAAGAGGGATTGAGGATTTACTTTCTTTCAAAACACAGAGTTGTCAGAAATCTCTAAAACCAAATTTGTGAGAGGTCATACAGTATCTCATTCTATCAGTGAATAGCAACTTTGCCTCATTGTGTAGAGTATAAACAACAAGATATCTGTTATAATCTGAACTCTCATGATGCTATAGCCAGAAAAAAGTGATTCCTGTGGGCTATAGCAGCTGTACAGTCAGGAGTGAACCAAGAAGAAGATTGCAGCTTTGATGCCAGCTTTCATTCAAAAAAATCTCAGTGGCACAATTTTCATATGTTGGTGAATACTGGAAAATTTCTTCATAGATGAAGATGAGATTTGAGGCAACAGAAATGTGGTTCTGTAAAAGAATACCATGGAGAGAAAGTGTAAGCAATGAGGAAGTGTAAAAGAATATAGAAACAAAATGAACATTTGTACTTGAGATAGTTGAAATTTATGAAACACATAATGATTATAATGAATATGCAAAATTGACTTAACCTATTTTGCATAAAGTCAAATGGCTACAAATAAGTTAGTCGTCAGTCAACACAAAACAATTACTACAGTACAGAGTGGAAGACAACACAATGAGGAAAGAGAGCTTGAAGAATTTAACACAGGATATGCTGAAGGCAAAGGAGGAGAAGGGAAAATAGTGAGTAATCTGGAGGTGAGGTTGTGTAAATGAATGGCAGAATAAACTAAGAAGAATAGGAAGTGAGGGGAGACATTGTTTAGAGCTACAAAGGATAAGAAGTTGTGGAGAGCTATAATCGCCTAAAAAGAAATAGATCAAATTATAATAAAAAGGAACAATAAGAAATATGGATGATATATAGAAAGAAAGTGCAAAGAGATAAATATAGTATAGTAAAAGGCTATTATAGATTCATATGCAGTATGAATTCATACCATAAAATTAATAAAGAAAATGAAGAAAAAGAAAAGAAAGAAAAAGAAAATATTGCAAAAAAGAAAGAAAGAAAGAAAGAAAAAGATATTAAAAAGAAAGAACAAAATGAAGAAAAATAAAAGAAAGAAACAGAAAATATTAAAAAGAAAGAAAGAAAAAGATGAGAAAGAAAAAAGAAAGAAGGAATGAAAAAAAAAGATATTAGAAAAAGAAAGAAAGAAAGAAAGAAAGTGTAGGAATATTAAGATATAAGATTACAGTCATTCTGGTTATAGACTCTTCTGTAGTGTCAGTTGAGCAACAGTTATCAAGTCCAGTCCTGTTTACTAGTTGTACATACAAACAAGCAGAATAATAGTATAATTTTAAAAATGTAAAAGAATAACTCCAAAGTACATTTTATTCTCTCATATATTTTAGTGAAATATACAATCAGAGGCTTCCAGTAACTATAATAAAATAACATAAATTTGTTGAAACATTGTTGCCAATTTGGTTACTACATGTAAGTATCGAAGATTAAATTAAAACCACACTTTTATTTTAGACAAGTCTGTCTAGGGATAGCCCAACCATTTAAAAATTGATGCTATTTATAGTAATATGCTACAAATAAAATTTCCAGAAAGCAATATGACCAGTAAATTAAAGCAAAAACACATTGAAACGAAAGAATGAGTAGATCAATTGTCAGTTTGAGATAAACAATAATAAAAGTTTGATTTGACTTTGGTTTACCAGACACACTTAGCAAAGCAGTAGAATTCAAGATGGTGCTAATGGCCAAAACAATTGAATTATTGTCAGCTTATTAATTTTTTTACACAAAACAGTTAAATTAAATTTCCTAAACAACAATTACAAAAATAATTATCAAGCTCAAATAAAAAAGGATTAATATTATGATTTCTTTTTAAATGGGAAAGTGTTAATCTCTTACTTACCTAGTTATCTTCTTCCTCATCCTTGTATTTATTTGGACTATTAAAGTTTTGAAACTTTCAAAGAACTTAAGAAATTTATCATCTTCACATTGAATCTACTCTCTTTGGTAAATGTATTCTAACAAATAGCTTTTGTAAAATTCTCTCAGAGTTCCCTGTTTTGTTGCTGCCATATATGGAAACGAGTTACCCAGTTTTAACTTTCCAGTCTCAATAGAGTCCAAAAGTGTCTCCACGGCTTTGTGGATGATGAATTATTTTCCACCCTACAACCACTTTCATGCAGGTGAAACATTGCAAGCTTCTTGCTACTCTGTTGCTATTTCTATAGAAAATGTTCAGGTGAACTACATTCCTTAGTTCCACCACTTCCAACCTTTATGGATAAGACTCACCATGCCATGCACATTGTAGTGAACCACCCTCACAATCTTCAAAATTCCACCCGAACAGCTTCTTTACAAAAGCTACTGCCTTGTGGAACCAGCTCCCAAGAGGATGCATTCCTGATCACTACAATCTTAACTTGTTCGAGTATAAGGTTAATCCTTATCTTCCCTGCATATCCATATAATCTCTGCCTCTTATTCTGTAATTCTCTACCTCGAGTGTCTCTTGAGCCTTGTATAAAGTGAACATCATTGTGAAAAAAAAGGGAAAATGTGATCTCTATGGTTTGTGACCATAACCCTGTCATAGAAAATTTAATTCAATCCTATCATTTAAAAAAATTATTATGTTGGCATATTATGATAATATTTTGTCAATAAATTGCCAAAATATTGAATCCTACTTCTCTACTAAGTGTAGCTAATACACAGTAGTCAAGGCAAAACTACTTAGGTACCTAAAAATAGTATTTTCTCACCAAAAATAAAATACCCTGCATTCAATGTATCTTTGAAATAAAAAATACTATATATATATATATATATATATATATATATATATATATATATATATATATATTTAGTATTTTGATCTGATGTGTTTAGCCACAAATAAGTGTCTGGTTAGTAAAGTCCCAATTACTGTTTATAAACACAAACCTTCAACAATCTTTCTCGATTGGTCATATCTGCTCACAAAATATATATATATTCAAGCATGGTTAAATAATCTAGACATATTATGTCTATTTTTATTTTAATATTCTCAAATTCATGGATCAATTTCTTAGTGCTGTTACAAAATTGAGTAAGAAAGATGCCATAGTTTTGGTTATTTTGTTTTATTTTCCGAAGTACTTTCAAACTCATCCAAGATCATCTTCAGGGATGAATTGCTATGATAAAAATGAATGTAACTGATAGCTGTCAATTTTTTTTGTGAATGCACATTTAACATAATATGTCTATATTATTCAACCAAACATGTTTGAATGAAGATATACATATATGAAGAAGATATATGTATATTCCTTATGATTAAAACAAAAAACAACCTTTAACAAAATGGCCAGTACATTATTAACAAGTAATTAACAAAGAATTTTCATTAGTATTCAACCAAACATAAATAACTGAAAAATTACTGTTTAAATACACCCCCTAACTCAAATACTATATATATATATATATATATATATATATATATATATATATATATATATATATTTAAAGACATTTTTGATATGTTTAACATTCTTTTTATAGATACAAGTATTTTAAGTAAATGCTCTGTTTATAATAAACAGTATTAAATAACATTTTACTGGCCTGAATGTCCGAGAAATTTTCATAGAAAATTTTTGTTTTCCGACAGGAATCGAACCTGTATCCTATACGGAACCGTCATTTCGCGTGACGTGCCTTAACCGTTCGGCCACAGAGTTAGCAAGGTCGATTTTACTATCTTTAAACTTAAATCTTCCATGAATCTCTTCTATATATATATATATATATATATATATATATATATATATATATATATATATATATATATATGTATATACCAGTTTAAAAAGCCACCCTATCAGGCAGCACTTATGCTAGCTCCTGCAGAGAGTCCTTGATTGGGCCTTTGGCCCAACAATGATACTTCATGCATTGAGTACATATTAAATTTTATTAAACTTGAACAATATTTTTCAAACAATTAACAATTTTCATCAAAACAGTGATATAATTTGTCTATTTGGAACTTATTGCAAAGCTACATGATAAGAGCAACATTTTCAGTTTCCCATTCGGGGTAAGTACAAATATAACTTGTTTCATTCCCAACCCTTGAACAATCAACTTAGGGTTGTCCATGAGAAAAGGAGGGTCTCATCAGATTTCATTTATTTCCAATGATTGTCCTTGGGACTTATTGATTGATATTCCATAGCTCACTGTCACTGGAAACTGAAGTCTTTTGAACTCAAAAGAAAGATCTGGAGGAATTAAGGAGATTCTTGTAATTAAAACTCTTTGCTCCTTTCCTGACCCGGTAAGGATCTCTGCTTCCAAGAGATTAGGAAACATCTTTCTGACAATTAATCTTGTTCCATTACAAAGCTTTGGAGGATCCAGATTGTTCAATAGCATAACTGACACATTTTCTTTTAGTTCCATGTAAAGAATTCAATAAGTTCAAGAACTCCATTGGATAATTCATTACCTGCTCTAGTTGAACCACAGTGTCAATGGAAAAGTACTTCATGTTTTCTTTTGGAATTTCTTGGAGAAATTTCCAGTTGATTGTTGGGAGCTAATATGGCCCTCTCACAAATCCAGTTTGAATCCATGAAATGATGTATAATATTTGAATAAATATGGTTAATCAAATCTTGGATACTTGAGACTGAAACTCCACAACCATTTGTAAGTGAAATATCTTCATTTTGGCCCATTTTGAAGGTTCCATTTCCAAGCTGCAACAGCAAAGCAGCAAATCTTCCTGCTTCAAAGTCACCTGTGTTTCTAACTCTCATGTTTGTTTGAACATGACTCCAAATGTAAGAATTTTTCAGGCAAGCATTGATTTCATCAGCTGGAGTTCCTCTTGCAATGACTGCTGTTTGTCTGAAATCACCAGAGAGTAGCACAGTGATACCTCCTATGATTTGTAAATACTCTCTAATGTCTTTGAATGTTCTGTCCAGGGCCTCAAATGCTGGCTTGTTTCCTCTAGTAGCTTAACCAAGTTGGTTCTGCTTTTGATGTTGCAAATAGGGGTTTCATTGTAGTTCAAAATATATAGAAGTTTGAAGGTGCTGTGTGCTGCATGCCTTCTAGGCAAGAGGGTTGCAGCAATTCCAGATTATGCTATTGCTAGAGCTACTTTTCTTTGGAGTTTCACTGTAGATAAAAGAAGGTTAATTACAAATTTTTACAAGTACTTTCAGATGCATTCAAGAAGAAAATCCCACCATTGTTGCTGATGTCATCAAGGACATTTTAATACATTTGCTGTTGGTCTTGGTTCAACAAGGACTTATTGATTTGAACACATTGCCACAGTTCTTCCATGATGTATCCTGTTTCTCCCAAAATTCCTCTGTTGATTTGTCCAATTTCTGTTTGAACTTGGCAGACAAAAATTGCTGAGATCTATTTGAGCCAGCTTATCTTCAAATTCACAGATAACTAAATTTGCAATCTGAGGATTCAGTTCCAATCCTGGATAAGCAAGTCTCATTTGAAGATGATGAGATATTTAAAAGTTAGAGAGTTGTGTCTCTTTAATTGAAAAAGTGTGACACACTGACATTTTTGCATTTTTTGAATGAGATACCTATCAAGACCTAAAACCCCTAATAGGTATATAGGTAAACGTAAGAGATAGATACGCATTACTCACTCAGCTGGTTTTAATATTTTTAATATTCTTAACGTTGTCTTCCTCAATGTCCTTGAAGTATAAATTAATTTAGTTTCGACCCGCATATTTTTATATGTTAAATGTATATACGGATAGATATGCTCCCTAAGGTTTTTTAATTAATTTTTAAAATTTTTAGCTCGTACATTGTGATTTATATATAGATATGTATATGTGCGTTCATGTGTGTGTATGTATGTGTGTGTGTATATATATGAATATATATATATGTGTGTATGTATGTGGATGTATATGTGTATGTATATGTGTGTATATATGTGTATATATGCATATATGGATGTATGTACATGTAGGTAGATGTGTATATAGATGTGTTTGTGTTTGCATGTTTAGGTATGTATGTATATACACACATATATATATATCTGTATATGGGTTTATATGTACATATGTATGTTTAGTTAGATGGATAGATAGAGGGATACATTGTTTATTTGTTTAGATGGGTGTGTGTAGGTATTTGTATGGAGATGCGTAAAGTTTTATGTAAATATTGTTTATGTACATGTATGCGTATGTATGTATGTTTGTAAATGTGTATATATGTAAGAGTGGATGTGTTTGGATATATGTGTATATGTATATGTATGTATATGTGTGTGTATGTGTATGTGTATATATATATATATATATATATATATATATATATATATATATGTGTGTATATGTATGTATATGTATATGTATGTACATGTATATGTATATGTATGGGTATGTGTGTACACGCCTATATGTACGTATGTATGTAAATATTTTTTTTGTATGTGTGTATACGTATGTGTTTTTGAACATAGAAATTTAGGTCCTTGCTAGTTTAGATAATCATTATTTTTATATGTTTATATTAGATTTGTGACGATATAGTCGATATTACCTTTGTCAAATTTTCTTGATTACACAGTGGCACTTTTATAAAGGACCTTTGGTTTTAGTTCACCCCAACCCACCTCCTCTCACCCCCTTTTTCTTTTCCTCTCTGTCTCTCATCTTCCGAGCTTTAAGATTTTATTGTCTATTGTGTGTGTATGTCACCAATAAATGTATACACACTTCTGGTGTATCTTTAATTGTATCAGACATTTGGAAATATGCATATTTTTCTCACTTAAACCCTCTTTGCCTCCCCTTTTTAAAACTTCTCTCTGTTAAATTTTAGTCCCCTCTTCATCTTTAGACCTTCCTATTCTTCTCTCGTCTGTTACCCCTCCCTTTGGCTTTCATTCACTCTAGCATTCGCCCCACACTCTCATACATACACTCTCACTAAATTTTATTTTTTATTCCTGGAGATGTTTTTTCTGTTTTCTTTTTGAATTTGTAGGTCTGATGAATTGGATCGTATTTACGATTCCAATGGAATAAATTATGATCATGCAATATTAGTGTTTAAGTCTTTTTATTATATCCTTACTCTGTCCTGGACATTGAGTTCTACCTGGATTCTATCCTCTTGGAATTATTTTTTATACATATATGTATGTGTATGTATGTATGCATATATATATTTTAAATATATGATTGCATATGTATGTGTATATTTACCACTAATATTATATATATATATATTTATGCATAACACATTTTACCAACATGTGTGTTTGGTTTGGCATCTTCAGGTCAGAATGAAAGACAAAACTGTATAAAGAAAATTTGTTGAGATTTTTTATGCTTAGAAGGGCAATAAATTAAATTACTTTATCAGATCCAATGACCAGAGATCAGAAAGCTTTTTGTTATATTTAAAATCCAACAGACACCAAAAAATATTTTTAATAAATCTCTTTCTCATCTCTGAGCATCAGATCTGATAAGGTAATTTAATTTATTGTACCTCTAAGCATAAAAAATCTCAACAAATTTTCCTGGACTTCTTCCAGTTTTTCACTCTCTATTCTTATAATCTCTTATTTTTTTTACCTTTTTTGGAACTTTACACTTTAACCTTACTTTTTGATTTTTAAAATGCATTAAGACCACACCTCTATTTTGCTCATTTAAGGACTTGAGGGAGTAAAGCCTGAGGGTTTTGACATTTTGAATCACCCTTCTTTGAGCATTGCAGACTAGTGCTACCGAATCACAAATAACTGCACCAAATAACAGAAACTACATCACTTGAGGACTACCAACTGCAGTAACAAGTAAGATAGATATTACATATAACTCGAAGAGAAAATAATGACATAATCAAAATGTTAACATTCCACAATACTTCAAATAGAAGGTAAGGAAGAAAACTATAATCAATACTAGAAAGATCAATAACAACTACTGGACATGACAAACCTATTTCTCTGAAAAGTTGTTTTAATAAGAAGATTTTATAAATTTCAGTCAAAAACAGTACTAGCTGCTTTGTCAATGAATGCCAAATGTTTCTTTGTAGGGAAATGATTAATATTACCATTGTTAGTATTTACTGTAATTTATTCAATAGTGATATTGGTAAAATATCAGCAGCAAATATTCTTTGTTTACTCACATTCCTTCTCAGTTCATTTTGCAGAAGAAAAAAAATGTAATAATTCAGGTGAAATTGTATACCCATATCTTACTCCTTTTTCCAATATTTATTTTATTTTTATCTTTGTGTAGCTGAATTATTGCCTTACTGTTATCATATATATTCTCAATAACTTTCTTATAATTTTCATTAATATTCAGATCATGTACTGAGTTAAAAACTAACGAGTTTCCTACCGAGTCAATAACTTTCACAGCCTACAAATCATTTTGTCATATTCTGTTGTTTTTTTTTTAAATCAGGTGGTTTATTGTTTATAGATGAACTGTTGTTGAGTGACCACTTTTAAAAGATGTCTCTTTATATGTTCTATTTACATATAGGATGTTTGTGCTTGTGAGAATAATTTATATATTTTTTATATTAATGGTGATAGTTGCGATAATCTTTATTATTTACTTTTTATAAAAAAGTTACTGTGACTTGACTGAAATTTTGAGATAATTTTCTTTTCTGTATGCACAGGTAAATAGTTTTGCTAATCCTTTGTGAAATTATGCAGTTTTACTATGTTACCTTCACCTTGTGCTTTTCCTCATTTTAAATTTAATGCACAAACCTTGTTCCATTTGTTGTTACCACTGGAGCATCAATAGCATCTGCCACAGTGTTTGGTATTTTTATTTTTGAAGCATATAGGTTTGTATAATACTCCTCAGTTATCATTAAAATTGTGGTCCTACATTTGGTAACTTCCCCTTTATTGTCTCTCAATGCAAACACTTGCCATTTGGTATCTCTCTGAGTAATTAACTAACATGTTGACTCTCTCATTTCTTTTTCCTGTTCCAAATTTTCCAATGTTAGATTCTCCATCTTTCCATGTTACTACTTTGTATTGAAGACACAATTACTTTTCTCTCTCTCCATAACTTTACTGATGTCATTTTAAAACGTCCTCACCTGAACTTTTTGAAGTTGGTGCATACACTTGAATTAATTTTAGAGAGTATATTTTAAATAATTCAAGCTACTGCTTGATATACTGTAAAAACTTTGCCTACAATTTTATTATTAACTAATACACCTATATCACTTAACTTGTTATTCTCATTTCCTTTATAATAGAATAAATGGTTATTTACATTCAGCTGTATGAGATTATCTCATTTTTTATCTACCACATACCAGGTGATGTTGCTTAATTTCATCATCAGCTGGTTCAGTCTGTAATCTTTAGCTATGTTAATCATACACCTGTTAATAAATGTGTATGAAAATAGTACCATTTATTTATTTATTTAATAATTATTCTATTTAGCCAGGTATTGGTTATCAGCATATTATTTACATAGATATTAATAGGTGCATTAGAAAGTATAGTTCTTAGTTTGAAAATAAATTTCCCATCATCATTTCTAATTGGTTAGGAATGAAGTAGAACATTCCAGAATCATAAATGGGTGTGTCTCAGAATTTTAACTGAAGCAGAAGGGTCACTTATTTTGAAAACACCCAAAATCAGTTAGTAATTCATCTGTGGAAGTGAATGTACTAATAAAGAAGACAGGAATCTAAATTTAAATTCAGAATGAAAGAAAGGAGGAAAAAGGAAAAGATTTAGTAAAACATTCCTTTCGCACTTAGAATTTTAATATAGCCTTGTGACTTTTGTAAAACTTCATGTTCATAATACATATGTATTTTGAATCCATTTCTAGGTCCGCAGCTAAGAAAGTTGATTCACTGTGTCGTGTGAGATAATTTTTCTCTCTAGAAGCTATCTTACACATCTATAATAATATAATTTATCCATGTTTGGAATATTGCTGCCACTTATGGGCCAGTGCTGCTATTATTTACCTTATGTTCCTCCATAAAATCCAAAGAAGAATCAGCAATATTATTGGTCCTGATCTGGTAGCTTGACTTCAGTCACTTTCCCACTGCTATAAGGTTGTCTCCCTGTGCATTTTCTATAAATACTTTCATGGTAATTGTTTGGATGAGCTTTTCACTATGGTACCAAGACTTTATGAAATTAAGTACAGTACTGGTGTTGAGATCTCATCAATTTACAATTGGCTAGATGTAACCATAAATTCTATGCTAACAGTTTCTTTTCTCACACTTCTCACTTGTGGAGCTCCATTCCATTCTGTTTCATGCTTTTCAGCCAACTTTAATCTTCAAAAATTTAAATGCAATGTCAATTGCTATTTACTTTCCTCCTGGTTACTCTTTTTGTTCCCACTTAGTAATGTTTCTGTTTATAATTCTTCCACACCCAGTAACCCTCTTGTGTCTTAGTGGCTTTACTGCCTTGAATAAGATGAAATCAATTAGATAAAAATAATGATTTGATGGTCATTCTTACTGAAATGGTTAATTCAGTTGGGATTTGCATAAGTTAAAGAAGTCCTCACATGACTGAACACAAGATCCTCAAAAATACCACATGACTTAAAATAACTGGTGATCTATCAATTATCTTTAACTTATCTAAATGGCAACTTGAGTAACAAAAATATATTACTGAAACTTTGTAGCATTTCTACACCTAACATGCACAACTCATTTAGTCCTGACCTATACCAATTCACATCAAAGAGATGGAATACTGTGGGTGCTAAGAAACACTGGAACTCTGAAGTGAGTGAAATCATTTTGAACCCAGTTTATAACACTTACACATTGAATATTGAGTACCCTTGTAATGACAGTATTCATAAACTTACCAGAAACAAGTAGCAGCAGATAAGCTCATTTGACCATATAATTATTACTTCCCCAGAACCAAAATCATGATAAAATTAAATATAAACTGTGATAAAATAATTAAACATATTATATATGTTTATATATATATTTCAATATCTTATATATATAAATATATCTTCAGTTCAATAACCATAAAAAAAAACAATTTCCCTGTTGCTGCACACTTCAACCAACCATTTCATAACATTGATTACATCAGATGCATGCTTTTAGCATCTTCATTCAACAACCAACAAGAAAGATGCAGATTGGAGTTGAAATATATTTTCAGAATAAAATCACACATTGAAAGACCAAACAGGGATTTGGGTTTACTCACAGAGTATAATTTCCATAGGGAATACTATAACCAACAACAATATTCTTTGGAAGACTGAGTCCCAATTATTTCTCATCTTATTGAATAAGGACACAGGCATCATGTCTGAAAATTCTAACCTTAAAATCTTTCTCTTTGTGCTTCAATTTAGTCAAAAGACAAATATATGATAAATATCATCAATCTTATGTCTCACCAACATTGTTATCATTTTGTTGGCTTTTTATTCCTCAAATTTTATTAACTGGATTATTAAATCTACATAGACAGGCACATGGCTGCACTTGTACAAATGCACAGGCAAACACAAAAATACAGGAAAAAAAACTTATACCAATGTGAAAGATATATAAAAAGGAAAAAAAAATATAAGCAGTAAATTGCTGATGGCCCCTGAAGTGTTGGGATGCTGAAGGTAACATGACAACTAAGTTACAAACTTTTACTAACATTAATCATATATATATATATATATATATATATAAATGTGCATTTAGATCAACACTGTGTGGCAGCAAAACTCTGTTTCATTACTGAACATAATCTTCAAGCAATTTCACATCTAGATGGCCTGAAGATTGCATTCAAGTATGAAACTGACTGTCACCATTCAGCGTTAACTTCAGTGCCCATATCTATATTTAAATATGCTCTATCCATAATAATGATCTCTTTTACCCCCAAATATAGCATACATTAAAACTGTATATATATATATATATATATATATATATATATATGTATGTATAGACAATATTTTTATCGCACAGACACACACACACATAGGTAACTGAATAACAAAATCGAAATATGGGTAACTGAATAACAAAATCAAAAAATCCTATGTAATGTGTTTCAACCTTCAAAAGGATTTTCTTACACTAAATGATGTTTTATTGTTGGAATAATCTGCATGTAGATAATAAGAATGGATTTATAAACAAATGTCTTTCATAATTAAATACTGATAGAAACACTGAACATGCAGGGATATTTAACTTGAGGATATAAATTTGAAATTGCTGATATCTGATGTACAGACAAGTTAACTACATTTAGCTTACAACTGAAATGTGGTTTTACTTCCTTTGTTCTTGTTTCTAAGTATCTCACATTGTAACTGTAATGCTTTTCCTTGTATTAATCTTCTTTGTTAATGTCTCCCTTTGTGACTGTAGTGGTTTAGCTTCAATTGCAATTGTTTTGAAGTATATCAAATTGTAACTATAGTGGTTTGAGTTTTATTCATCTTGTTTATAAATATCTCACATTTGTGACTGTAGAGGTTTGCTTCTATTGCACTTGTTTCTAAGTAACTCACATTGAAATAATATTGGGTTTGCTTCTATGGTTCCTGTTTCTAAGTATGTCAGATTTTAACCGTAGTGGTTTTTGATTACTTTGGTCTTGGTCCTACGTATCACACACGGTAGCTGTAGTTGCTTTCCATCTATTGCTCTTGTTTCCAAGTATTGCACCTTGTAACTGGCATGATTTTTCTACAGTTGCTATTGTTTCTAAGTATCTCACATTGTAACTGTAGTGGGTGTGCTTCTTAGACACTTGTTACTAAGTATCTCACGTTGTAACTATAGTGGGTTTCCTTCTTTTGCTTGTATTTTCAGGTATCTCACATTGTAAATGCAGTGGGTCTATATATTTTCCACTTGTTTCTAAGTATCTCACATTGTAACTGTAATGGGTTTTCCTTCCTTTGCTTGTATTTTTAAGTATCTCACTTGTAACTCTAGTGGGTTTGCTTCTTTTCCACTTATTTGTAAGTATCTCACAGTGTAACAATAGATGATTTCCTTTCTTTGCTTGTATTTTTCAGTATCTGACATTGTAACTATAGTGGGTTTTCCTTCCTTTGCTTGTATTTTCAAGTATCTCACATTTTACCTATAGTGGGTTTCTTTCCTTTGCTTGTATTTTTAGGTATCTCACATTGTAACAGTAGTGGGTTTGCTTCTTTTCCACTTGTTTCTAAGTATCTCACATTGTAACTATAGTGGGTTTCCTTGCTTTGCTTGTATTTTTAAGTATCTCACATTGTTACAGTAGTGGCTTTGCTTCTTTTCCACTTGTTTCTAAGTATCTCACATTGTAAATGTAGTGGGTTTTCTTTCCTTTGCTTGTATTTTAAGTATCTCACATTGTAACTGTAGTGGGTAAGCTATTTTCCACTTGTTTCTAAGTATCGCACATTGCAACTATAGTGGGTTTTCCTTCCTTTGTTTGTATTTTTAAGTATGTCACATTGTAACTGTAATGGGTTTGCTTCTTTTCCACTTGTTTCTAAGTATCTGACATTGCAACTATAGTGGGTTTCCCTTCATTTGTTTGTATTTATAAGTATCTCACATTGTAACTCTAGTGGGCTTGCTTCTTTTCCACTTGTCTCTAAGTATCTCACATTGTAACTATAGTGGGTTTCCTTCCTTTGTTTGTATTTTTAAGTATCTCACATTGTAAATGTAGTGGGTTTGCTTCTTTTCTACTTGTTTCTAAGTATCTCACATTGTAACTATAGTGTGTTTCCTTCCTTTGATTGTATTTTTAAGTATCTCACATTGTAACTGTAGTGGGTTTGCTTCATTCGCACTTGTTTCTAAATATCTCACATTGTAAGTATAGTAGGTATTCTCCTTTGCTTGTATATTTAAGTATCTCACATTGTAACTATAGTGGGTTTCCTTCCTTTGCTTGTATTTTTAAGTATCTCACATTGTAACTGTAGTGCTTTTACTTCTTTTCCACCTGATTCTAAGTATCTCACATTGTAACTATAGTGGGTTTTCCTTTCTTTTATTGTATTTTCAAGTATCTCACATTGTAACTGTAGTGGGTTTGCTTCTTTTCCACTTGTTTCTAAGTATCTCACATTGCAACTGTAGTGGGATTTCCTTCCATTGTTTGTATTTTTAAGTATCTCACATTGTAACTGTAGTGGGTTTGCTCCTTTTCCACTTGTTTCTAAGTATATCACATTGTAACTATAGAGGGTTTCCTGCCTTTGCTTGTATTTTTAAGTATCTCACATTATAACTCTAGTAGGTTTGCTTCTTTTCCACTTGTTTCTAAGGATCTCACATTACAACTATAGTGGGTTTTCCTTCCTTTGCTTGTATTTTTAAGTATCTCACATTGTATCTGTAGTGGGTTTGCTTCTTTTCCACTTGTTTCTAAGTATCTCACATTGCAACTATAGTGGGTTTCCTTGCTTTGCTTCTATATTTAGGTATCTCACATTTTAACTATAGTGGGTTTGCTTTTTTCCACTTGTTTCTAAGTATCTCACATTGTAAATGTAGTGGGTTTTCTTTCCTTTTCTTGTATTTTAAGTATCTCACATTGTAACTGTAGTGGGTTTGCTTCTTTGCCACTTGTTTCTAAGTATCTGACATTGTAACTATAGTGGGTTTTCCTTCTTTTGCTTGTATTTTTAATTATCTCACATTGTAACTGTAGTGGGTTTGCTTCTTTTCCACTTATTTGTATGTATCTCACATTGTAACTACAGTAGGTTTCCTTCCTTTGCTTTTATTTTTAAGTATCTCACATTGTAACTGTAGTGGGTTTGCTTCTTTTCCACATGTTTCTGAGTATCTCACATTGCAACTATGGTGGGTTTTCCTTTCTTTTATTGTATTTTTCAGTATCTGACATTGTAGCTGTAGTGGGTTTGCTTCTTTGCCACTTGTTTCTAAGTATCTGACATTCTAATTATAGGGTGTTTTCCTTCTTTTGTTTGTATTTTTAAGTATCTCACATTGTAACTGTAGTGGGTTTGCTTCATTTCCACTTGTTTCTAAGTATCGCACATTGCAACTATAGTGTGTTTTCCTCCCTTTGTTTTTATTTTTAAGTATCTCACATTGTAACTGTAGTGGGTTTGCTTCTTTGCCACTTGTTTCTAAGTATCTCACATTGTAACTATAGAGGATTTCCTTCCTTTGCTTGTATTTTTAAGTATCTGACATTGTACCTGTTGAAACTTGACTTATGCATGGAATAATAATGCAACACAAAATGTACTTAGAACAGGAATATTTTATAACAAGAAAGTGTACACAATATTTACATATAGTATTTCTGTATATTTCTGGGAAGACCGTTCCTGGAGAATGTGTTGACTAAGTCGCAGTCGGGCAGAGTCTGTAGTTGGATCTCTGTATTCGTCCCCATGTCTTCCGGTACCAACCATATTTATATCATCGGTACTCCACTATGCAAATTAGGTGGATCCTACCACAACAGTACCTGTAGTGGGTTTGCTTCTTTGCCACTTGTTTCTATATATCTGACATTGTAACTATAGTGGGTTTTCCTTTCTTTTATTGTATTTTTAAGTATCTCACATTGTAACTGTAGTGGGTTTGCTTCTTTTCCACTTGTTTCTAAGTATCTCACATTGTAACTATAGTGGGTTTTCCATCCAATACTTTTTATTTTTAAGTATCTCATATTTTAACTGTAGTGGGTTTGCTTCATTTCCACTTGTTTCTAAGTATCTCACATTGTAAATGTAGTGGGTTTTCCTTCCTTTTCTATATGGTTTCTAAGTATCTCACATTGTAACTCTAGTGGGTTTGCTTCTTTTCCACTTGTTTCTAAGTATCTCACATTGTAACTATAGTGGGATTTCCTTCCTTTGTTTGTATTTTTAGGTATCTCATATTGTAAATGGTGTGGGTTTGCTCCTTTTCCACTTGTTTCTAAGTATATCACATTGTAACTATAAAGGGTTTCCTGCCTTTGCTTGTATTTGTAAGTATCTCACATTGTAACTGTAGTGGGTTTGCTTCTTTGCCACTTTTTTCTAAGGATCTCACATTGCAACTATAGTGGGTTTTCCTTCCTTTGCTTGTATTTTTAAGTATCTCACATTATAACTCTAGTAGGTTTGCTTCTTTTCCACTTGTTTCTAAGTATCTCACATTGCAACTATAGTGGGTTTTCCTTCCTTTGCTTGTATTTTTAAGTATCTCACATTGTAACTGTAATGGGTTTGCTTCTTTTCCACTTGTTTCTAAGTATCTCACATTGCAACTGTAGTGGCTTTTCCTTCCTTTGTTTGTATTTTTAAGTATCTCACTTGTAACTCTAGTGGGTTTGCTTCTTTGCCACTTATTTGTATGTATCTCACATTGTAACTACAGTAGGTTTCCTTCCTTTGCTTTTATTTTTAAGTATCTCACATTGTAACTGTAGTGGGTTGGCTTCTTTTCCACATGTTTCTGAGTATCTCACATTGCAACTATGGTGGGATTTCCTTTCTTTTATTGTATTTTTAAGTATCTCACATTGTAACTGTAGTGGGTTTGCTTCTTTGCCACTTGTTTCTAAGTATCTGACATTCTAATTAATGGGTGTTTTCCTTCTTTTGCTTGTATTTTTAAGTATCTCACATTGTAACTGTAGTGGGTTTGCTTCTTTTCCACTTGTTTCTAAGTATCTCACATTGTAACTATAGTGGGTTTCCTTCCTTTCCTTGTATTTTTAGGTATCTCACATTGTTACAGTAGTGGGTTTGCTACTTTTCCACTTGTTTCTAAGGATCTCACATTGTAAATGTAGTGGGTTTTCCTTCCTTTTCTATATGGTTTCTAAGTATCTCACATTGTAACTGTAGTGGGTTTGCTTCTTTTCCACTTGTTTCTAAGTATCTAGCTTCGTAACTATAATGGGTTTCGTTCATTTGCTTGTATTTTTACATATCTCACATTGTAACTGCAGTGGATTTGGTTCTTTTCCACTTGTTTCTACATATCTCACAGTGTAACTATACTGTGTTTCCTTCCATTGCTTGTATTTTTAAGTATCTCACATTGTAACTGTAGTGTGTTAGTTTCTTTTCCACTTGTTTCTAAGTATCTCACATTTTAACTATAGTGGGTTTTCCTTCCTTTGCTTGTATTTGTAAGTATCTCACATTGTAACTGTAGTGGGCTTGATTCTTTTCCACTTTTTTCTAAGTTTCTCACATTGTAAATATAGTGGGTTATCCTTCCTTTTCTACTAGTCTCTAAGTATCTCACATTGTAACTGTAGTGAGTTTTCCTTCCTTTGTATTTTTAAGTATCTCACATTGTAACTATAGTGGGTTTGCTTCTTTGCCACTTGTTTCTACATATCTCACAGTGTAACTCTAGTGGGTTTGCTTCTTTTCCACTTGTTTCTAAGTATCTCACAGTCTAACTATAGATGGTTTCCTTTCTTTGCTTGTATTTTTCAGTATCTGACATTGTAACTATATTGGGTTTTCCTTCCTTTGCTTTTACTTTTAAGTATCTCACATTTTAACTATAGTGGGTTTGCTTCGTTGCCATCTGTTTCTAAGAATCTCACATTGTAACTATAGTGGGTTTCCTTCCTTTGCTTGTATTTTTAAGTATCTCACATTTTAACTCTAGTGGGTTTGCTTCTTTTCCATTTGCTTCTAAGTATCTCACATTATAACTATAGTGGGTTTCCTTCCTTTGCTTGTATTTTTAAGTATCTCACATTGTAACTGTAGCGGGTTTGCTTCTTTTCCACTTGTTTCTAAGTATCTGACATTGGACCTGTAGTGGGTTTCCTTCCTTCCTTTGCTTGTATTTTTAAGTATCTTACATTTTAACTCTTGTGGGTTTGCTTCTTTTCCACTTGTTTCTAAGTATCTCACATTTTAACTATAGTGGGTTTCCTTCCTTTGCTTGTATTTTTAAGTATCTCATATTTCTATCTGTAGTGGTTTTGCTTCTATTGCTTGTCTCTAAGTATCTCACATTGAAACTGTAGTGTTTTTCTTTCCTTTGTCTTTGTTCTAATTATCTCATATTGTAACTGTATTGGTTTTGCTTCTGTTTATCATGTTTGCGAAATATTGAACAATGTAAATGTAGTGGTTTGCTTCTTTTGCTCTCATTTCTAAGTTTTTCACATTTTAATTTTAGTGCTTTTGCTTCCTTTGTTCTTATAACTGTAGTGAGTTTGTTTCTATTTCTCTTGTTTCTAATATCTCACATTGTAACTGAAGTTAGTTTTTATTCTTTGCTCTTGGTTCTAAGCATGTCACAATTGTAACTGTATTGGATTTGCTTCTATTGATGTTGTTTCTAAGTATCATACATTGTAATTGTAGTGGCTTGCTTCTATTGCTCTTATTATTTTTTTTTTCTTTTCTGGCCATAAATTATGTAGAAATGAATGTCAGAGCACTTTTGGGTATTCTTTTAGCCATTATCAAAGATGATTTCTTAATATCTCTTAATATTGAAGTAATAGTGAATTTGTTTATAGAAGATAAAACATCTTCCCTAATTTCCTGTCTATTTTCCTGATAGAAACTGAGGTGAATATTCTAATATGTCAAGGTTATGACTACATGTATCTATCTCCTGCTACTATCCCCATATCTAGACATTACTTTTCTTCTTTCTTTAGCTGCTTCTTTCTCTCTTTCTTCCTCTCCCTATTTTGTCTTTTCACTATTTCTTTTACTTTTTCTGTTTTTCTTCCCTTTCTTTTCCTCTGCTTTGTTTTGAAATTTGCTTTAGGCCTGGTTTCATATTATTTTTGCTTATTACCTTGATCAGTTTGAAAATTCTTGCAAGTAAATCTTAACTTGTAAGGTGAAATGATAATAACTATGAGGTAATTTTAAATTCCTAATGTATATAAGGAGGCATGGTGGAGTAATGGATAATGGCTCAGATTGAGGAATTGGAGAGCCAAGTTTGAATTCCAGTCAAATGCATTACATTCACTTGTGTGCTAATACCCTTCGTAAAGGTATGAATCCTCTTCTTCTTCCCCCCCTGCTATGGGTAAATAGCAGGACTGACCAGGTTCTATAACCTTGGATGGCAACTTGTCTACCGCAGAAAGAAATGGCCACCTATATATATATATATATATATATATATATATATATATATATACCAATAACATCATCCAGGTATTCACAGACACATGAGTCTACCATTGATGAACACTTGTTAAATACAAATGCTTGCTGGAACAATTATTTAGAAGAGTTCTCTGTTTTGCACAGAGCCTGGGCAAAACACCATCTGAATATCTTAGATGTTGTTATTAATGCACAGCATCCAACAGAAGAAGCTCAAACATAAATTGAAACTGTTTAGAGAGTCAATCTGGATGACAGTAATGATCTTTTTTTCTTCTCTCCCCTGTTGTTTTTTTAAGATCCTATTTAAAGAAATCATTCCATTAGTAGTATTTTAATACCGATAATTGACTTCTGACAAAGTGTTAGTCAAAAAGCACCTTAGGTTATATTTATATTATTTGATTTTAATCGAGGTTATATTTATTTTATTCAATTTTAATCATTAAATATTGAATTATGATCCCCATTTCAAAATTTTCTTTATCATGGTGTGATACTAAAAGTCTATTTGCACATATATATATATATATATATAGTGTGTGTGTGTGTGTGTGTGTGTGTGTGTGTGTGTGTGTGTGTGTGTGTGTGTGTGTGTGCATAATATTTTGTGTAAAACTCAACAAATCTATTCGTGAAATGCTTTGTTTCTCTTTTGGCAAACATTCTTTTGGTTAAACATTGATTTTTAAAGGTTTGTTGAATATCAGTTCAAGATGATGAAGGTTGAGGAGGACTGCAATTATAGCACTCTCTACCTTGAGTGTTTCTTGACCTTTGTATTTTGGTCAAGATCATAAAAAAGAATAATTTCTTCTTTTAGAAATAATGGGAAAAGATCTGACTTTCCATAGTAAGCAATAAAATGTTTTGGTACCCTTTTATTTTGAATATGGAGTTCATCTGCTAAACCCTAGTCAACTGAAACTATTTTCTTAATATGCATTTTTTGTATTTTATTGTATATTGTCAGTATTGGAATGTCATGAAGTAATGTTGCTTTGGTTAATAATCCATGACCCCCAATGAAAATTCCGATGAGACCCCTAATGCAGTAACATTTCAGCAGTATCATTTTTTTTACTACTGTTCACCCAATACAATTTTTAAGAGCCACTCAAGGTAGAGGGTTTCTGTGTGGAATTATATTAGCATAGAACTGAAGCAAACTTTAGAAGGGACTGGAAATCCAATCCTAAACAGGATAAATCTCTACTCCTATTCAAAAGACTGGGGAGGAGAGTAAATCAAGTGATACATGAACCTATCTACTCCTATCAGTGCCTATATTCTTTTAATCCAATATTATTTCTTATTACTATAAATGATATATTTAGTGGGCACACTGTTTTTTAAATAGTAAAATTAATATCTACCAGCCTAGAGATTGAGAAGCTTACTAAAGAGCAGGTACCTCTCAACAGGAATTGAACATGTTAACAGATATAAACTTCAAAATGTTTAAATGAGAGACATGTATATAGGATAATCAAACCACACTTTGCTGTAATGGTTTCTTGTAGCATAATGGTAAAGCATGTTTGTCTTGAAAGTGGTTGTCCTGATTGAAAAAAAGAAAACATATGTTTGATTCCTGTTGGGGGTCACATTTTCTTTAGTAGGACCCTGAGGCCAATAGGCATTAATTTCACTGTTTAAAAAGCAGATATGTCTGCACAAATATATTTGCCCATTAAATATAACATTTGTAGTTCTAAAAAATATATATTTATCTTTTACTTCAGTTTGGCTATTTCTTCATGTATGAATTATCATAATAAATATATTGACAGCATTTGAATTTTTAGATATCTAGTTATAGTTTAAAGAGTGATTTTTTTTTTTTATCTATCATAATTTTATTTATATAATTGCCACTACATGATCAAGTGAGTTGTTGGTGTGACTTGAGGTCAAGACCAAGCCAGGCCAACTTGATCATATATGTGGCCACATCCTCTGGCTTGATGTTACATATCTGCCATGATCAAGTGAGTTGTTGGGATAGCTCGATTTCAAGGGGGGAGAGAGAGAGAGAGAGAGAGAGAGAGACTTTCAGGATAAAGGAAAGTGAGTGCCTGAGAGGGACAAGATGTCATGGTGGGAGCTGATAGAACATGATTGCAGAGAGTGGGAGCTCTCTGCAGTCAACCCTCATAACAGATGTATTTGGAGATCTGGAGTGAGAACTGCTATGTGTTCAGCTAGCCAGTTACCTGGAAGAGGGCCCACTGATGTGGCTGATGCTCCCACACCTGCATAATAAGAAAAAACAACTGATAAAGAAGAGAAGAGAATTGATTTCTTTATTGGTCTGTTCATTTTAAGTTAAACTTTCAAAATTAATGGAATATATTTGTTAAAACTGCTATTATCAAAATGCACCAGGCAGAGAAGAAAATGAATTGTATATAGATTGAGAGGAAGTATAAGTTAAGTTTTGGTTAGTTTCATATGACTTGTCTTATCAGTGGAGTTTGTTGCTGTAAATCTGCTATCAAATATCTAAATGTTTATATCTGGTGATTGTTTTTCTTAAAGTGTCTTAAGGGCATTAAAAGCAATTTTTCTTAAATGTCACAACATAAAATTTTAATGAAGAGCTGCCATTATTTATTCCATGGAATCTTTGATAGTTTACACTATAGGCCAAGAGTTTGGGACCACCCTTTAGATTTAATAATTAGTAAGTTTCATGCCTTCTTTGCTTTAATTAACTACTACTAAAGATGCTGAAACTATTTAACACATTTGTGCATAGCATTCAATTTTTATTGGAAATCTGCCATCCCTCTAATTGCCATTAACCAGCAAGGTAAATTAAGCAAATAAGAGGTAAAATTTTAGGGGAATTTTATGCATTAATAGTTTAATTTCATTATTATAATTATTGTTGAATATATGATAAAAACTCATTCAGGAAGAGAAAGTCCCTCTAACCAAAAGTGAACTAGTAAATTAGTTTTGAAAAAGCATACAAACTTCAATTTTTAGGCAATTATTCAAAATCCAGATGGTGACCCTTAACCTTTGGCCTATGGAGTATTTACACTTAAAATAAATTTTTTAAATTTTCAGTGAATTATTTTATTGATGCCACTAGATTTTTTAAAATTTTTACACTTCTTTAAACTTTATTGTAATTTAAAAATAGCATATAAAATGTGAATAATATTTCCCAAAATATGATATACTCTCTTGTAACATTATATCAATTTTTCTTTTCATTGTATTTATTGCTTATTTGATATTTCATATATAAATTTAAAAAAGATTGCAAAATATTTGTACAATTTATCTTCAGTTTCCAATGTTTCAGTGACATTTACCATAATGCTTTTAATTGTTCTTGAAATAAATATAGGTAGATCAATAAGTTTATATCCTAATGATGAAAAAAAAACATTTTACACATAAAATTAATATCTTGTAATGTAATTTCCTTCCTTGCCAATGCACTTAATACAACTAGATATAGATCCATGAAGAAGTCACTTAATAGTGAAACATTACTTGCACAACAAATAATTATTTTTAACACAATCTTTTTCCTTGTCAATGCACTTCATTAAATGAAGAATATTAATCCTATATATGAAACAGTGAAAACTTCAGATCAAAATACAGCTAATAACTGCGTCAGGATATGGATATATTAATTCACACTCATAGAGAGAAACACTATTATATAATTCCATCAATAAGTCTACCATTCTTCTTTCTTTGAATATTGATGCCTGCTATATATTTAGAGATCCTTGATGAAATCCAAAGAATCTTCAGTGTTACTGGTATCTCAGCTTCAGTCAATATCCCACTGTTGTAATATAGGTTCCCTGTGTCTTTTCTATAAATACTTTCATGGTAATTGTTCTAATGAACCTTCCTGTATGGTACCTGGACTTTATGAATTGTACTAGTTTGGTGGAGCGGTCTCATCATTTTGCAGTTGAAATGGTTAGATGGAACCATTTCAACCAGTTCTATGCTTACAATTTCTTTTTTTCACATTTCTTGTTTGTGGAATTCTCTTCCAGCTTCTTGCTTCAGTCAACTTTGATGTTCAAAGGTGTAAATGCAATGTCAATTGTTATTTTCTGTCTTCTTAATTCTTGTTCTTTTATTGACTCTCTTTAAGAGTATATTTTTCTCAGACTCTCTAACACTCTTGTGTCCTAGTGGCTTTATTACCTTGCTCGTTGTGAAATGATTTTAAAAAAAGTGAAAAAGTTTTTGATAAACAAAGCATTTATTTTTACAGAGTTAATATTTTTCAACATAATTCTCTTCCCTTGTCACATGACTTAATCCAAAATTTCTACTTTAGTCTTGCATGGTAACAGAGCATGTCAGATGAGATGGTGGTCCTTCCTAGAAGGGACAATGCAGGTTCAAACCTTGCTGGGGAGCACATTTTCTTTATATCTTTCAGTTGCTAAGGCTGACAGACATAATTTATACTGTTTAAAAAACAGGATATCTACTTCAACAAGGATATATATATATATATATATATATATATATATATATATATATATATATATATATTGAAAGCTTGGGCCAGATTTTTTAAACTTTTCTGCCAAAATGAACTTCAGACAATTTCTGATAGAATTTTTCTTTGAGAAGGATTATTCATAATTTAGAAAAGTCAATCAGTAAAATTAATTGACACAAAATTTCTGTTGTTTTTAATAATATTTACCTTAAAGAACATTTATTGCCTAAATACACAGATATATGTATATGTGACAGAGAGAGAGAGAGAGAGACTGGGAAACACACACACACACACACACACATACATATTTTTTAGTGAGATTGGAGTAGCTTTGAATAGCGAAATTAAATCAGAGCATTTTGTTTACTGATGGGGAAATCTGATCTAGGACAGAAGTTGTACCCATTGAATCTGGGTCATCAGAAGACAATGGAAATGGTCGAAATAATTTTTATTGATTAAAAACTGAAATAGAGCTTAGTAAGCTAGAAGGAACTTTGGAATTCACATGATTTTGGTTGAAGCAGCCAGAACCCCGTGATAATCGCGTGCGAAGTAGTAGGGCTGAGAGTCAGTTATAACCAGACGGGTTTATCTATATAAACGCGTAGTTATGCTGAAAAAGGCAGACTGGAGAAAATTCTTGAAGAGAGAAGAGAGAATTGGCCCGGGCAAATGTTGGGAGGAGGAACTTTAAGCCCCGCACAGAATCTTTATCCCTCCATTGCAAGAGTCATATATCGTTCTGAGACAATTTAACAAGTTAATCACAACCCACTCTCTTTCTGTCTAGAATCCAGTGTATGAGTTTTTACGTTAAATACTTTTCTTTTCTGTAACCCGTTTCTTTTCTCTACTATTCTTTTCTGCGATATAAAAGACATTAACAATTCAACCATTCAATAGTTGTTTGTCCGGCTTTCTGCAGATAGTAATTTTTTTTTGTTGCATTCTAAATTTCTTAGTGCAGACTCCCCAGCCGTGTCTACATCTTCAGTCGATCGTGAATGGAGGGACATCACTTCTGCTTTCTGGATCAAACAAATCACAATGTGGGCAGGAAGCAGGATTAAACCAGCGAACCGGTTGAATAATCTACGGATGCTCAGGGGACCTATGACCACTCCCTTAATTTCGGTTAGGACCAAGTAGACACCTCAACACAGAGAGTAAGACAGCGGAGGTTGAGGGACTGGGGCGAAAGTGCTAGGTATATGCATATATGTATATAACACACAGAATATATATATATATATATATATATATATATATATATATATATATATATAGGTACCTCCAAAAATGTGACCTAATTTTTAAAATGCATTTTAAAAATGAAATGTTATTTTAGTTTTAATTTCAAGCTAATCGATTAAATGTAGTATTTCCAATAAGCAAAATACTTTACTTTATTTCAAACCAAATTAAATTGATTGGAATTATATTTTTTGGATTTTCAGTAATATCACTAAAATGATCCATATTGACAAATCTGTCAACACAACTCTTCATTAAAAAAATATTTCAAAAAAATTTGATTTAATGTTTAATTAATCTGAATTTACAAAAACAATATTACTTACTTTTTGTTTAAAATATCACAGAAAAGCATTTTTTTTACATTGAGGTGGAAGTTTTTATGAGGTACTGACACGCATATTGATAACATGATGTTTACAAGATTTATGTAAGGGGGCAGTAATTGCAGTAAAATTACTTGATGAATACAACCTTTTTAAGATAATTTTCTAACTACCCAGTAATCTTGAAAAATTTAAATATTTTAAGCATTCAAATATTTTATTAAATTTTAGGTAATTTAGCCTTACGTGCAAAGATTCATGTTGAGGAAATGTTAGAAAATTTATAATAAATTTTAACTTTATTATAGTTACTGCTCTTATTTTCTGATAATGTCTGTCATGGGCATCCATATTTACAAAAATTGGCATGTTTAT
The DNA here is from genome assembly GCA_964036315.1 of Acanthosepion esculentum. Taxonomy (NCBI): domain Eukaryota; kingdom Metazoa; phylum Mollusca; class Cephalopoda; order Sepiida; family Sepiidae; genus Acanthosepion; species Acanthosepion esculentum. The sequence goes on from OZ038520.1 coordinate 38,173,790, forward strand.
ATACACACAAAAAATATTAAATATTCTTTTTAAACTACTGGGATTATTGAATTGTAGTAAGCTTTCCATTTGTGATTAGTAAATATAGTTTTATTTAATAACAATATCACTTGACCACTAAAAATTAATACAGAATTTTTATAGATTTAGAAGTTTATAAATTATTCTAATTAAAATTTTTTTTAAATGAAAAAAATTCTTGTAAATTTCATTATTCATCAAAAACATCTTTCTTAAGACAATAGAGTCCATAAAATATTTTATTCATACAAGCAAATAAAAGCTTTTCTAATTAAATAATGTCTTACTTTTTTGTAATTTTTATTTTATAATTCAAAGCAGATTTCCTGTATCTGGGGTCTTGTTTGACAAAAACAAATTGATGATTTAAATTCTCCAATGACTTGTCCTTATAATTAATATAAACATTTAGTGTTACAAAAAATAATTTCTTAAAATTTCATTTAATTAAATAAGTGTGGGGTAACAAATGTAAAAAAAGATTTTTCTTAGATGTCCTAAAAAAGAAGCATTTCAAAAATAATTTTATTCATTTGTGAATAAGTCTTGAAAGCTTCACTAAAATCTGACAACTATCGGATTTTTGCAGGAATTTCCAAACAATATATTTTTCACATACAATTTTCCCTTACAAATGTATGGCATCACATTGATGTCAGAGAAAAAAGATCATTAACCAAAATTTTGAAGGTTCTAAAATAGATTAAAAAATATAAAAAATATAATTTTTAAATATAAAGCATCTAATTTTTACATAAAAAAATCTTTTGGTCATTCCTCTTAATAATAACACAAAGATTTTAAGGAAAAAATGTATATTAATTATTAGTATAAATTTTAGCTTTGTTATTATAGATCAAAATTGTTTTATTACCATTTCCACTCAATGTGTGATATTATATATATATATATATATATATATATATATATTGTCATCCACATACAGACTGTTTCGCTGTATCACAGCTCATCAGTGTGGCTAGATGTCCGGTTGCCTCTGGCTAGAATCGAAAACCGGCTGAATTCATGTCAGTCAGAAATTTTACCCTGAAGCCGTTGGCTCACGGCAGAGAAGAAGGTGAATTTAAGCGTATTTATTTTTAGATAAACACACAGTGACTGAGAGAACTCGATTCGATTTACCGAAGAATCTTGCATATATATATATATGAATAGGACAAAGTCTGACAATTATTTTAAGACATTTTTATGTTTATACATTCTTTTTATAGATACAAATATTTAAGTAAATGCTCTGTTTATAATAAACAGTATTAAACAACATTTACCGGCCTGAATGTCCAAGAAATTTTCATAGAAAATATTCATCTTCCAAAATGGATACAGGTTTGATTCCTGTGGGAGGACGAATATTTTCTATGAAAATTTCTCGGACATTCAGGCCGGTAAATGTTATTTAATACTGTTTATTATAAAACAGAGCATTTGCTTAAATATTTGTATCTATAAAAAGAATGTATAAACATAAAAATGTCTTAAAATATATATATATATATATTGAGAGAGATAAGAATAGTTAATTCATTTTATTTTATAAACTTAAGCATTTTTGCAAATTATTACATGAGAATCATAAGTTCATTACATATATATAATGATAGAAATCCAAGATTATTGTTTTTAATATTTTATTTGATGATTTTGTGTATATATTTTTGTAAGGGTCATTTTTTTCTCTTCTTTTAAATCATTTCACCCCAAGCAAGGCATTAAAGCCACTAATATACAAGAGGTTTTTCTGAATGTGAAAGAATAGGAGAAATAAAAAAAATATTATTAAGAAGCAAGAACAATAAAAGGACAGGAATTTAGAATACAGAAATAATGATTGACATTGCATTTAAATTCAAAGCTCACTGAAAAGCAAGAAGCTGGAAAAGAATCCCCCAAGAGAGAAGTGTAAGAATAATATTTTAGCATAAAACTTACATCTAACCATTTCAACTGTAAATGATGTGACCTAACTGCCAATCTAGTAGTTAGTACTTAATTATGTTTATGTTCTTTTCAAGTAACTTTAACTTGTTACAAGTTATAATGGGTTACATGGCACTAATAATAGCATATAATCTTTTTCCTGTTTGAGAGAAGTTGGTCTCTCCTAAGAGAGATCTTTACCAAGATATGTCTTTTCCAAGAGAAATAGTATAGAATTTTGAATCTGGTTATTGAATTTGCCATGCTGTTAACTTTTAGGAAAACTCATCACCTTCCATCTTGAAATAAAATCTCAAAATATTAATCAACAAGGGTTTTAAGAAATTCACCCTTAATGCAATATGTCTTACAATCTTACCAATCATACACATATTTGTATGGACATGTACACACATTGGAAAAGATTTAAAAGACAAGCAAATTAATAGCATCATTTATAGAGATTTGACATTTAGTAAAAAATACTCTCATAGAAAATTACTTAATTTAAGACAAAACGCTAAGGAAAATAAGCAATGACTCAAATGTTGGTAAGGTCTTGAAAGATGGGGTATGATGTTGTATGGTGAAAAGCTGTAATGAGTCAGTACCAAATGCCACTAAAATTGGAAATTTTACTTTGAAGTGTGAACAGTATGATCATATTGTCGCAGTTAGCTTCCCTTCATTTCCTTAACCCTTCACCAGGGGTCTCTCTCTCCCGGGAGTATAAATACTGGTTGACCTTTCACCTCTTCCTCTTTTTTTCTCTGCTTACGCGCACGTGTGAGCAACTATGTCGATTTCGGCCACGGGCCGAAACCTCGCACGTGGGGCGAGGTACAAAAAACTTTCTCTAAAAACTTCCAATATGTGAACTCTTATACACAACCAGCGTTTCCCATATTCTGGGAACACGCTAAAACAAAATACACACCCGTACGGACATTCAACTCAACACATACACAACTTTCCATACAGACACTGTAACATTTTATTCATGTCTTCAATGTATTGTAACTCGTGTTTTAATCTATTTGTAATTCACGTATTAATATATATTTGTTTTGTACATATATATCGGTCTTGTTTTGTTTCTTTGGACTCCATTAAAGTCCAACATTCTCAATGTAGCTGGACCGGCCAGCGGAAGCCTTAACCTAGAGATAACTCATCTTCTCTTGTTCCATTCACCACACCGCAGCATGGTCCACTACAATATGATCCATTTATAAAAGAAAGGAAATGATCTAATTCAGGTTGATCTAAATCCTTTGAAAAATGTTTTGATGAGATAGAAAATTAAAATATTCCTACTGCAATTGACAGGTAATGCAGTGTATATCTTAATTATTTATCAAATTGTGAAATGGAGTTATTTTGAATAGTCACTCTTCTAGATCTTTTTGCATTGATACAAGTGTCCCCCAGGTCTCTATCCTTGGACCTATGTTGTTTTTAATTTTCATTAACAACTTTCCAGATGTCATTTGTTCTCAACTCGGTATCTATGCTGATGATACAATTAATTACTCAATGATAAGTCTGATCAATTCGATAAGGTCAAATTGGCAGCTGATCTCAATAATAATCTACAATCTGTTGTTAATTGCAGCAAAAAAGAGATCATTAATTTTAATGTCTCCAAGACAAAACCACTCTCTAAGAGAACCTATTTTGCTTTCTGTCAGCATGGCTGATGCTAACCTCCAGAAGAGTGACTGGCTGGGCCTTTTAGGCTAACATTTTCTGCTTCCTTGAAGTGAAAAGATTATACTGAATCAATTTCTAGGTCTGCTGCAATGAAAGTTCACTGTGACATGTTAGACAACATTTCTTGCCTGGATCTATATTAAACATTTAGAAATCTACCATTCATCCTTGCTTTGAATATTGCTACTACATCTGGTTTGATGCTTCTATGTATTTAGAGATTGTTGATAAAATACAAAGAAGAATATGCAATATTATTGGTCCTGATTTGACATCTCAGCTTCAGTTACTTTCTTACTGTCATAATGTAGCTTCCCTGTGCCTTTTTCCTTATTATTTTCATGGTAATTATCAACATGAACTTTCCTATATGATACCTAGACTTAGTACTACTAAATTGGTGGCAAGGTTTCATTATTTTTACAGTTGAAATGACTAGACATAACAAGTTCAAGGCTCTTTTTCTGGTTTCTTGCTTTTCTGTTAACTTTGATCTTCCAAAAATTTAAATCTAATGTCAATTGATATCTTCTGTTTTATTAATTACCCTTCTGGTATTTATCCTTAATATTTATTTCAGCCAGTACAAGGACTGGGGGCCACCATGACAGGGGGGAAAAGATAGGATGGAAGATAACAATAAACACTAGATTTAAACACTTTAAGTTATAGTAATTGGGGAAACATCCACTTGCGAATCAGTTCCACAGGTCAGTGGTTCGCAGAAAGAAGCTGTTTGAGTAAAACATAGTTCCCACTGATTGAATACAGAGGGAATGTGGATGGTTTGCTACTATGTAAGTGACATGGCTGATCCTAGCCATGAAGGTCAGACCTGGTAGAAGCAATCAATGTAGTTCATCCAAGCACTTTCCATAGAATTAGTGATAGAATAGAGAGAGACTCACCACATCCTGCCTGTGAAAGAGAGCTTGGACGGTGGAAAATAATTCTTCTCCAACAAGGACCTGAAACACTTTTGAACTTATTTCCCACTGATTGAATACAGAGGGAATGTGGATGGTTTGCTACTATGTAAGTGACATGGCTGATCCTAGCCATGAAGGTCAGACCTGGTAGAAGCAATCAATGTAGTTCATCCAAGCACTTTCCATAGAATTAGTGATAGAATAGAGAGAGACTCACCACATCCTGCCTGTGAAAGAGAGCTTGGACGGTGGAAAATAATTCTTCTCCAACAAGGACCTGAAACACTTTTGAACTTATTTCCCACTGATTGAATACAGAGGGAATGTGGATGGTTTGCTACTATGTAAGTGACATGGCTGATCCTAGCCATGAAGGTCAGACCTCGTAGAAGCAATCAATGTAGTTCATCCAAGCACTTTCCATAGAATTAGTGATAGAATAGAGAGAGACTCACCACATCCTGCCTGTGAAAGACAGGTTGGATGGCGGAAAATAATTCTTCTCCAACAAGGACATGAAACACTTTTGAACTTATTTCCCACTGATTGAATACAGAGGGAATGTGGATGGTTTGCTACTATGTAAGTGACATGGCTGATCCTAGCCATGAAGGTCAGACCTGGTAGAAGCAATCAATGTAGTTCATCCAAGCACTTTCCATAGAATTAGTGATAGAATAGAGAGAGACTCACCACATCCTGCCTGTGAAAGAGAGCTTGGACGGTGGAAAATAATTCTTCTCCAACAAGGACCTGAAACACTTTTGAACTTATTTCCCACTGATTGAATACAGAGGGAATGTGGATGGTTTGCTACTATGTAAGTGACATGGCTGATCCTAGCCATGAAGGTCAGACCTGGTAGAAGCAATCAATGTAGTTCATCCAAGCACTTTCCATAGAATTAGTGATAGAATAGAGAGAGACTCACCACATCCTGCCTGTGAAAGAGAGCTTGGACGGTGGAAAATAATTCTTCTCCAACAAGGACCTGAAACACTTTTGAACTTATTTCCCACTGATTGAATACAGAGGGAATGTGGATGGTTTGCTACTATGTAAGTGACATGGCTGATCCTAGCCATGAAGGTCAGACCTGGTAGAACCAATCAATGTAGTTCATCCAAGCACTTTCCATAGAATTAGTGATAGAATAGAGAGAGACTCACCACATCCTGCCTGTGAAAGAGAGGTTGGACGGTGGAAAATAATTCTTCTCCAACAAGGACCTGAAACACTTTTGAACTTATTTCCCACTGATTGAATACAGAGGGAATGTGGATGGTTTGCTACTATGTAAGTGACATGGCTGATCCTAGCCATGAAGGTCAGACCTGGTAGAAGCAATCAATGTAGTTCATCCAAGCACTTTCCATAGAATTAGTGATAGAATAGAGAGAGACTCACCACATCCTGCCTGTGAAAGAGAGCTTGGACGGTGGAAAATAATTCTTCTCCAACAAGGACCTGAAACACTTTTGAACTTATTTCCCACTGATTGAATACAGAGGGAATGTGGATGGTTTGCTACTATGTAAGTGACATGGCTGATCCTAGCCATGAAGGTCAGACCTCGTAGAAGCAATCAATGTAGTTCATCCAAGCACTTTCCATAGAATTAGTGATAGAATAGAGAGAGACTCACCACATCCTGCCTGTGAAAGACAGGTTGGATGGCGGAAAATAATTCTTCTCCAACAAGGACATGAAACACTTTTGAACTTATTTCCCACTGATTGAATACAGAGGGAATGTGGATGGTTTGCTACTATGTAAGTGACATGGCTGATCCTAGCCATGAAGGTCAGACCTGGTAGAAGCAATCAATGTAGTTCATCCAAGCACTTTCCATAGAATTAGTGATAGAATAGAGAGAGACTCACCACATCCTGCCTGTGAAAGAGAGCTTGGACGGTGGAAAATAATTCTTCTCCAACAAGGACCTGAAACACTTTTGAACTTATTTCCCACTGATTGAATACAGAGGGAATGTGGATGGTTTGCTACTATGTAAGTGACATGGCTGATCCTAGCCATGAAGGTCAGACCTCGTAGAAGCAATCAATGTAGTTCATCCAAGCACTTTCCATAGAATTAGTGATAGAATAGAGAGAGACTCACCACATCCTGCCTGTGAAAGACAGGTTGGATGGCGGAAAATAATTCTTCTCCAACAAGGACATGAAACACTTTTGAACTTATTTCCCACTGATTGAATACAGAGGGAATGTGGATGGTTTGCTACTATGTAAGTGACATGGCTGATCCTAGCCATGAAGGTCAGACCTGGTAGAAGCAATCAATGTAGTTCATCCAAGCACTTTCCATAGAATTAGTGATAGAATAGAGAGAGACTCACCACATCCTGCCTGTGAAAGAGAGCTTGGACGGTGGAAAATAATTCTTCTCCAACAAGGACCTGAAACACTTTTGAACTTATTTCCCACTGATTGAATACAGAGGGAATGTGGATGGTTTGCTACTATGTAAGTGACATGGCTGATCCTAGCCATGAAGGTCAGACCTGGTAGAAGCAATCAATGTAGTTCATCCAAGCACTTTCCATAGAATTAGTGATAGAATAGAGAGAGACTCACCACATCCTGCCTGTGAAAGAGAGGTTGGATGGTGGAAAATAATTCTTCTCCAACAAGGACCTGAAACACTTTTGAACTTATTTCCCACTGATTGAATACAGAGGGAATGTGGATGGTTTGCTACTATGTAAGTGACATGGCTGATCCTGGCCATGAAGGTCAGACCTGGTAGAAGCAATCAATGTAGTTCATCCAAGCACTTTCCATAGAATTAGTGATAGAATAGAGAGAGACTCACCACATCCTGCCTGTGAAAGAGAGCTTGGACAGTGGAAAATAATTCTTCTCCAACAAGGACCTGAAACACTTTTGAACTTATTTCCCACTGATTGAATACAGAGGGAATGTGGATGGTTTGCTACTATGTAAGTGACATGGCTGATCCTAGCCATGAAGGTCAGACCTCGTAGAAGCAATCAATGTAGTTCATCCAAGCACTTTCCATAGAATTAGTGATAGAATAGAGAGAGACTCACCACATCCTGCCTGTGAAAGAGAGCTTGGACAGTGGAAAATAATTCTTCTCCAACAAGGACCTGAAACACTTTTGAACTTATTTCCCACTGATTGAATACAGAGGGAATGTGGATGGTTTGCTACTATGTAAGTGACATGGCTGATCCTAGCCATGAAGGTCAGACCTCGTAGAAGCAATCAATGTAGTTCATCCAAGCACTTTCCATAGAATTAGTGATAGAATAGAGAGAGACTCACCACATCCTGCCTGTGAAAGAGAGCTTGGACAGTGGAAAATAATTCTTCTCCAACAAGGACCTGAAACACTTTTGAACTTATTTCCCACTGATTGAATACAGAGGGAATGTGGATGGTTTGCTACTATGTAAGTGACATGGCTGATCCTAGCCATGAAGGTCAGACCTCGTAGAAGCAATCAATGTAGTTCATCCAAGCACTTTCCATAGAATTAGTGATAGAATAGAGAGAGACTCACCACATCCTGCCTGTGAAAGAGAGCTTGGACAGTGGAAAATAATTCTTCTCCAACAAGGACCTGAAACACTTTTGAACTTATTTCCCACTGATTGAATACAGAGGGAATGTGGATGGTTTGCTACTATGTAAGTGACATGGCTGATCCTAGCCATGAAGGTCAGACCTCGTAGAAGCAATCAATGTAGTTCATCCAAGCACTTTCCATAGAATTAGTGATAGAATAGAGAGAGACTCACCACATCCTGCCTGTGAAAGACAGGTTGGATGGCGGAAAATAATTCTTCTCCAACAAGGACCTGAAACACTTTTGAACTTATTTCCCACTGATTGAATACAGAGGGAATGTGGATGGTTTGCTACTATGTAAGTGACATGGCTGATCCTAGCCATGAAGGTCAGACCTCGTAGAAGCAATCAATGTAGTTCATCCAAGCACTTTCCATAGAATTAGTGATAGAATAGAGAGAGACTCACCACATCCTGCCTGTGAAAGACAGGTTGGATGGCGGAAAATAATTCTTCTCCAACAAGGACATGAAACACTTTTGAACTTATTTCCCACTGATTGAATACAGAGGGAATGTGGATGGTTTGCTACTATGTAAGTGACATGGCTGATCCTAGCCATGAAGGTCAGACCTCGTAGAAGCAATCAATGTAGTTCATCCAAGCACTTTCCATAGAATTAGTGATAGAATAGAGAGAGACTCACCACATCCTGCCTGTGAAAGACAGGTTGGATGGCGGAAAATAATTCTTCTCCAACAAGGACATGAAACACTTTTGAACTTATTTCCCACTGATTGAATACAGAGGGAATGTGGATGGTTTGCTACTATGTAAGTGACATGGCTGATCCTAGCCATGAAGGTTAGACCTCGTAGAAGCAATCAATGTAGTTCATCCAAGCACTTTCCATAGAATTAGTGATAGAATAGAGAGAGACTCACCACATCCTGCCTGTGAAAGACAGGTTGGATGGCGGAAAATAATTCTTCTCCAACAAGGACATGAAACACTTTTGAACTTATTTCCCACTGATTGAATACAGAGGGAATGTGGATGGTTTGCTACTATGTAAGTGACATGGCTGATCCTAGCCATGAAGGTCAGACCTCGTAGAAGCAATCAATGTAGTTCATCCAAGCACTTTCCATAGAATTAGTGATAGAATAGAGAGAGACTCACCACATCCTGCCTGTGAAAGACAGGTTGGATGGCGGAAAATAATTCTTCTCCAACAAGGACATGAAACACTTTTGAACTTATTTCCCACTGATTGAATACAGAGGGAATGTGGATGGTTTGCTACTATGTAAGTGACATGGCTGATCCTAGCCATGAAGGTCAGACCTCGTAGAAGCAATCAATGTAGTTCATCCAAGCACTTTCCATAGAATTAGTGATAGAATAGAGAGAGACTCACCACATCCTGCCTGTGAAAGACAGGTTGGATGGCGGAAAATAATTCTTCTCCAACAAGGACATGAAACACTTTTGAACTTATTTCCCACTGATTGAATACAGAGGGAATGTGGATGGTTTGCTACTATGTAAGTGACATGGCTGATCCTAGCCATGAAGGTCAGACCTCGTAGAAGCAATCAATGTAGTTCATCCAAGCACTTTCCATAGAATTAGTGATAGAATAGAGAGAGACTCACCACATCCTGCCTGTGAAAGACAGGTTGGATGGCGGAAAATAATTCTTCTCCAACAAGGACATGAAACACTTTTGAACTTATTTCCCACTGATTGAATACAGAGGGAATGTGGATGGTTTGCTACTATGTAAGTGACATGGCTGATCCTAGCCATGAAGGTCAGACCTCGTAGAAGCAATCAATGTAGTTCATCCAAGCACTTTCCATAGAATTAGTGATAGAATAGAGAGAGACTCACCACATCCTGCCTGTGAAAGACAGGTTGGATGGCGGAAAATAATTCTTCTCCAACAAGGACATGAAACACTTTTGAACTTATTTCCCACTGATTGAATACAGAGGGAATGTGGATGGTTTGCTACTATGTAAGTGACATGGCTGATCCTAGCCATGAAGGTCAGACCTCGTAGAAGCAATCAATGTAGTTCATCCAAGCACTTTCCATAGAATTAGTGATAGAATAGAGAGAGACTCACCACATCCTGCCTGTGAAAGACAGGTTGGATGGCGGAAAATAATTCTTCTCCAACAAGGACATGAAACACTTTTGAACTTATTTCCCACTGATTGAATACAGAGGGAATGTGGATGGTTTGCTACTATGTAAGTGACATGGCTGATCCTAGCCATGAAGGTCAGACCTCGTAGAAGCAATCAATGTAGTTCATCCAAGCACTTTCCATAGAATTAGTGATAGAATAGAGAGAGACTCACCACATCCTGCCTGTGAAAGACAGGTTGGATGGCGGAAAATAATTCTTCTCCAACAAGGACATGAAACACTTTTGAACTTATTTCCCACTGATTGAATACAGAGGGAATGTGGATGGTTTGCTACTATGTAAGTGACATGGCTGATCCTAGCCATGAAGGTCAGACCTCGTAGAAGCAATCAATGTAGTTCATCCAAGCACTTTCCATAGAATTAGTGATAGAATAGAGAGAGACTCACCACATCCTGCCTGTGAAAGACAGGTTGGATGGCGGAAAATAATTCTTCTCCAACAAGGACATGAAACACTTTTGAACTTATTTCCCACTGATTGAATACAGAGGGAATGTGGATGGTTTGCTACTATGTAAGTGACATGGCTGATCCTAGCCATGAAGGTCAGACCTCGTAGAAGCAATCAATGTAGTTCATCCAAGCACTTTCCATAGAATTAGTGATAGAATAGAGAGAGACTCACCACATCCTGCCTGTGAAAGACAGGTTGGATGGCGGAAAATAATTCTTCTCCAACAAGGACATGAAACACTTTTGAACTTATTTCCCACTGATTGAATACAGAGGGAATGTGGATGGTTTGCTACTATGTAAGTGACATGGCTGATCCTAGCCATGAAGGTCAGACCTCGTAGAAGCAATCAATGTAGTTCATCCAAGCACTTTCCATAGAATTAGTGATAGAATAGAGAGAGACTCACCACATCCTGCCTGTGAAAGACAGGTTGGATGGCGGAAAATAATTCTTCTCCAACAAGGACATGAAACACTTTTGAACTTATTTCCCACTGATTGAATACAGAGGGAATGTGGATGGTTTGCTACTATGTAAGTGACATGGCTGATCCTAGCCATGAAGGTCAGACCTCGTAGAAGCAATCAATGTAGTTCATCCAAGCACTTTCCATAGAATTAGTGATAGAATAGAGAGAGACTCACCACATCCTGCCTGTGAAAGACAGGTTGGATGGCGGAAAATAATTCTTCTCCAACAAGGACATGAAACACTTTTGAACTTATTTCCCACTGATTGAATACAGAGGGAATGTGGATGGTTTGCTACTATGTAAGTGACATGGCTGATCCTAGCCATGAAGGTCAGACCTCGTAGAAGCAATCAATGTAGTTCATCCAAGCACTTTCCATAGAATTAGTGATAGAATAGAGAGAGACTCACCACATCCTGCCTGTGAAAGACAGGTTGGATGGCGGAAAATAATTCTTCTCCAACAAGGACATGAAACACTTTTGAACTTATTTCCCACTGATTGAATACAGAGGGAATGTGGATGGTTTGCTACTATGTAAGTGACATGGCTGATCCTAGCCATGAAGGTCAGACCTCGTAGAAGCAATCAATGTAGTTCATCCAAGCACTTTCCATAGAATTAGTGATAGAATAGAGAGAGACTCACCACATCCTGCCTGTGAAAGACAGGTTGGATGGCGGAAAATAATTCTTCTCCAACAAGGACATGAAACACTTTTGAACTTATTTCCCACTGATTGAATACAGAGGGAATGTGGATGGTTTGCTACTATGTAAGTGACATGGCTGATCCTAGCCATGAAGGTCAGACCTCGTAGAAGCAATCAATGTAGTTCATCCAAGCACTTTCCATAGAATTAGTGATAGAATAGAGAGAGACTCACCACATCCTGCCTGTGAAAGACAGGTTGGATGGCGGAAAATAATTCTTCTCCAACAAGGACATGAAACACTTTTGAACTTATTTCCCACTGATTGAATACAGAGGGAATGTGGATGGTTTGCTACTATGTAAGTGACATGTCTGATCCTAGCCATGAAGGTCAGACCTCGTAGAAGCAATCAATGTAGTTCATCCAAGCACTTTCCATAGAATTAGTGATAGAATAGAGAGAGACTCACCACATCCTGCCTGTGAAAGACAGGTTGGATGGCGGAAAATAATTCTTCTCCAACAAGGACATGAAACACTTTTGAACTTATTTCCCACTGATTGAATACAGAGGGAATGTGGATGGTTTGCTACTATGTAAGTGACATGGCTGATCCTAGCCATGAAGGTCAGACCTCGTAGAAGCAATCAATGTAGTTCATCCAAGCACTTTCCATAGAATTAGTGATAGAATAGAGAGAGACTCACCACATCCTGCCTGTGAAAGACAGGTTGGATGGCGGAAAATAATTCTTCTCCAACAAGGACATGAAACACTTTTGAACTTATTTTCAACTGATTGAATACAGAGGGAATGTGGATGGTTTGCTACTATGTAATTGACATGGCTGATCCTAGCCATGAAGGTTAGACCTGGCAGAACCAATCAATGTAGTTCATCCAAGCACTTTCCATAGAATTAGTGATAGAATAGAGAGAGACTCACCACATCCTGCCTGTGAAAAAGAGAGCTTGGACAGTGGAAAATAATTCTTCTCCAACAAGGACCTGAAACACTTTTGAACTTATTTCCCACTGATTGAATACAGAGGGAATGTGGATGGTTTGCTACTATGTAAGTGACATGGCTGATCCTAGCCATGAAGGTCAGACCTCGTAGAAGCAATCAATGTAGTTCATCCAAGCACTTTCCATAGAATTAGTGATAGAATAGAGAGAGACTCACCACATCCTGCCTGTGAAAAAGAGAGCTTGGACAGTGGAAAATAATTCTTCTCCAACAAGGACCTGAAACACTTTTGAACTTATTTCCCACTGATTGAATACAGAGGGAATGTGGATGGTTTGCTACTATGTAAGTGACATGGCTGATCCTAGCCATGAAGGTCAGACCTCGTAGAAGCAATCAATGTAGTTCATCCAAGCACTTTCCATAGAATTAGTGATAGAATAGAGAGAGACTCACCACATCCTGCCTGTGAAAGACAGGTTGGATGGCGGAAAATAATTCTTCTCCAACAAGGACATGAAACACTTTTGAACTTATTTTCAACTGATTGAATACAGAGGGAATGTGGATGGTTTGCTACTATGTAATTGACATGGCTGATCCTAGCCATGAAGGTTAGACCTGGCAGAACCAATCAATGTAGTTCATCCAAGCACTTTCCATAGAATTAGTGATAGAATAGAGAGAGACTCACCACATCCTGCCTGTGAAAAAGAGAGCTTGGACAGTGGAAAATAATTCTTCTCCAACAAGGACCTGAAACACTTTTGAACTTATTTCCCACTGATTGAATACAGAGGGAATGTGGATGGTTTGCTACTATGTAAGTGACATGGCTGATCCTAGCCATGAAGGTCAGACCTCGTAGAAGCAATCAATGTAGTTCATCCAAGCACTTTCCATAGAATTAGTGATAGAATAGAGAGAGACTCACCACATCCTGCCTGTGAAAGACAGGTTGGATGGCGGAAAATAATTCTTCTCCAACAAGGACATGAAACACTTTTGAACTTATTTTCAACTGATTGAATACAGAGGGAATGTGGATGGTTTGCTACTATGTAATTGACATGGCTGATCCTAGCCATGAAGGTTAGACCTGGCAGAACCAATCAATGTAGTTCATCCAAGCACTTTCCATAGAATTAGTGATAGAATAGAGAGAGACTCACCACATCCTGCCTGTGAAAAAGAGAGCTTGGACAGTGGAAAATAATTCTTCTCCAACAAGGACCTGAAACACTTTTGAACTTATTTCCCACTGATTGAATACAGAGGGAATGTGGATGGTTTGCTACTATGTAAGTGACATGGCTGATCCTAGCCATGAAGGTCAGACCTCGTAGAAGCAATCAATGTAGTTCATCCAAGCACTTTCCATAGAATTAGTGATAGAATAGAGAGAGACTCACCACATCCTGCCTGTGAAAGACAGGTTGGATGGCGGAAAATAATTCTTCTCCAACAAGGACATGAAACACTTTTGAACTTATTTTCAACTGATTGAATACAGAGGGAATGTGGATGGTTTGCTACTATGTAATTGACATGGCTGATCCTAGCCATGAAGGTTAGACCTGGCAGAACCAATCAATGTAGTTCATCAAAGCACTTTCCATAGAATTAGTGATAGAATAGAGAGAGACTCACCACATCCTGCCTGTGAAAAAGAGAGCTTGGACAGTGGAAAATAATTCTTCTCCAACAAGGACCTGAAACACTTTTGAACTTATTTCCCACTGATTGAATACAGAGGGAATGTGGATGGTTTGCTACTATGTAAGTGACATGGCTGATCCTAGCCATGAAGGTCAGACCTCGTAGAAGCAATCAATGTAGTTCATCCAAGCACTTTCGATAGAATTAGTGATAGAATAGAGAGAGACTCACCACATCCTGCCTATGGAAGAGAGCTTGGAGGGTGGAAAATAATTCTTCTCCAACAAGGACCTGAAACACTTTTGAACTTATTTCCCACTGATTGAATACAGGGGAATGTGGATGGTGTGCTACTATGTAAGTGACATGGCTGATCCTAGCCATGAAGGTCAGACCTGGTAGAACCAATCAATGTAGTTCATCCAAGCACTTTCCATAGAATTAGTGATAGAATAAAGAGAGACTCACCACATCCTGTCTGTGAAAGAGAGGTTGGATGGTGGAAAATAATTCTTCTCCAACAAGGACCTGAGACACTTTTGAACTTATTTCCCACTGATTGAATACAGAGGGAATGTGGATGGTTTGCTACTATGTAAATGACATGGCTGATCCTAGCCATGAAGGTCAGACCTCGTAGAAGCAATCAATGTAGTTCATCCAAGCACTTTCGATAGAATTAGTGATAGAATAGAGAGAGACACACCACATCCTGCCTGTGAAAGAGAGGTTGGAGGGTGGAAAATAATTCTTCTCCAACAAGGACCTGACACACTTTTGAACTTATTTCCCACTGATTGAATACAGGGGAATGTGGATGGTTTGCTACTATGTAAGTGACATGGCTGATCCTAGCCATGAAGGTCAGACCTGGTAGAAGCAATCAATGTAGTTCATTCAAGCACTTTCCATTGAATTAGTGATAGAATAGAGAGAGACTCACCACATCCTGCCTGTGAAAGAGAGGTTGGACGGTGGAAAATAATTCTTCTCCAACAAGGACCTGAAACACTTTTGAACTTATTTTCCACTGATTGAATACAGAGGGAATGTGGATGGTTTGCTACTATGTAAGTGACATGGCTGATCCTAGCCATGAAGGTCAGACCTCGTAGAAGCAATCAATGTAGTTCATCCAAGCACTTTCGATAGAATTAGTGATAGAATAGAGAGAGACACACCACATCCTGCCTATGAAAGAGAGCTTGGAGGGTGGAAAATAATTCTTCTCCAACAAGGACCTGAAACACTTTTGAACTTATTTCCCACTGATTGAATACAGGGGAATGTGGATGGTGTGCTACTATGTAAGTGACATGGCTGATCCTAGCCATGAAGGTCAGACCTGGTAGAAGCAATCAATGTAGTTCATTCAAGCACTTTCCATTGAATTAGTGATAGAATAGAGAGAGACTCACCACATCCTGCCTGTGAAAGAGAGGTTGGACGGTGGAAAATAATTCTTCTCCAACAAGGACCTGAAACACTTTTGAACTTATTTCCCACTGATTGAATACAGAGGGAATGTGGATGGTTTGCTACTATGTAAGTGACATGGCTGATCCTAGCCATGAAGGTCAGACCTCGTAGAAGCAATCAATGTAGTTCATCCAAGCACTTTCGATAGAATTAGTGATAGAATAGAGAGAGACACACCACATCCTGCCTGTGAAAGAGAGGTTGGAGGGTGGAAAATAATTCTTCTCCAACAAGGACCTGAAACACTTTTGAACTTATTTCCCACTGATTGAATACAGGGGAATGTGGATGGTGTGCTACTATGTAAGTGACATGGCTGATCCTAGCCATGAAGGTCAGACCTGGTAGAAGCAATCAATGTAGTTCATTCAAGCACTTTCCATAGAATTAGTGATAGAATAGAGAGAGACTCACCACATCCTGCCTGTGAAAGAGAGGTTGGACGGTGGAAAATAATTCTTCTCCAAC
Organism: Acanthosepion esculentum; assembly: GCA_964036315.1. NCBI lineage: Eukaryota > Metazoa > Mollusca > Cephalopoda > Sepiida > Sepiidae > Acanthosepion > Acanthosepion esculentum. The sequence continues at coordinate 38,190,330 of OZ038520.1, forward strand.
AAGGACCTGAAACACTTTTGAACTTATTTCCCACTGATTGAATACAGAGGGAATGTGGATGGTTTGCTACTATGTAAGTGACATGGCTGATCCTAGCCATGAAGGTCAGACCTCGTAGAAGCAATCAATGTAGTTCATCCAAGCACTTTCCATAGAATTAGTGATAGAATAGAGAGAGACACACCACATCCTGCCTGTGAAAGAGAGGTTGGAGGGTGGAAAATAATTCTTCTCCAACAAGGACCTGAAACACTTTTGAACTTATTTCCCACTGATTGAATACAGAGGAAATGTGGATGGTTTGCTACTATGTAAGTGACATGGCTGATCCTAGCCATGAAGGTCAGACCTGGTAGAAGCAATCAATGTAGTTCATTCAAGCACTTTCCATAGAATTAGTGATAGAATAGAGAGAGACTCACCACATCCTGCCTGTGAAAGAGAGGTTGGACGGTGGAAAATAATTCTTCTCCAACAAGGACCTGAAACACTTTTGAACTTATTTCCCACTGATTGAATACAGAGGGAATGTGGATGGTTTGCTACTATGTAAGTGACATGGCTGATCCTAGCCATGAAGGTCAGACCTCGTAGAAGCAATCAATGTAGTTCATCCAAGCACTTTCGATAGAATTAGTGATAGAATAGAGAGAGACACACCACATCCTGCCTGTGAAAGAGAGGTTGGAGGGTGGAAAATAATTCTTCTTCAACAAGGACCTGAAACACTTTTGAACTTATTTCCCACTGATTGAATACAGAGGGAATGTGGATGGTTTGCTACTATGTAAGTGACATGGCTGATCCTAGCCATGAAGGTCAGACCTCGTAGAAGCAATCAATGTAGTTCATCCAAGCACTTTCGATAGAATTAGTGATAGAATAGAGAGAGACACACCACATCCTGCCTGTGAAAGAGAGGTTGGAGGGTGGAAAATAATTCTTCTCCAACAAGGACCTGAAACACTTTTGAACTTATTTCCCACTGATTGAATACAGGGGAATGTGGATGGTGTGCTACTATGTAAGTGACATGGCTGATCCTAGCCATGAAGGTCAGACCTGGTAGAAGCAATCAATGTAGTTCATCCAAGCACTTTCCATAGAATTAGTGATAGAATAAAGAGAGACTCACCACATCCTGCCTGTGAAAGAGAGGTTGGATGGTGGAAAATAATTCTTCTCCAACAAGGACCTGAGACACTTTTGAACTTATTTCCCACTGATTGAATACAGAGGGAATGTGGATGGTTTGCTACTATGTAAATGACATGGCTGATCCTAGCCATGAAGGTCAGACCTGGTAGAAGCAATCAATGTAGTTCATTCAAGCACTTTCCATAGAATTAGTGATAGAATAGAGAGAGACTCACCACATCCTGCCTGTGAAAGAGAGGTTGGTTGGTGGAAAATAATTCTTCTCCAACAAGGACATGAAACACTTTTGAACTTATTTCCCACTGATTGAATACAGAGGGAATGTGGATGGTTTGCTACTATGTAAGTGACATGGCTGATCCTAGCCATGAAGGTCAGACCTGGTAGAAGCAATCAATGTAGTTCATCCAAGCACTTTCCATAGAATTAGTGATAGAATAAAGAGAGACTCACCACATCCTGCCTGTGAAAGAGAGGTTGGATGGTGGAAAATAATTCTTCTCCAACAAGGACCTGAGACACTTTTGAACTTATTTTCCACTGATTGAATACAGAGGGAATGTGGATGGTTTGCTACTATGTAAGTGACATGGCTGATCCTAGCCATGAAGGTCAGACCTCGTAGAAGCAATCAATGTAGTTCATTCAAGCACTTTCCATAGAATTAGTGATAGAATAGAGAGAGACTCACCACATCCTGCCTGTGAAAGGGAGCTTGGACAGTGGAAAATAATTCTTCTCCAACAAGGACCTGAAACACTTTTGAACTTATTTCCCACTGATTGAATACAGAGGGAATGTGGATGGTTTGCTACTATGTAAGTGACATGGCTGATCCTAGCCATGAAGGTCAGACCTGGTAGAAGCAATCAATGTAGTTCATCCAAGCACTTTCCATAGAATTAGTGATAGAATAGAGAGAGACTCACCACATCCTGCCTGTGAAAGAGAGGTTGGACGGTGGAAAATAATTCTTCTCCAACAAGGACCTGAAACACTTTTAAACTTATTTCCCACTGATTGAATACAGAGGGAATGTGGATGGTTTGCTACTATGTAAGTGACATGGCTGATCCAAGCCATGAAGGTTACATCTGGTAGAAGCAATCAATGTAGTTCATCCAAGCACTTTCCATAGAATTAGTGATAGAATAGAGAGAGACTCACCACATCCTGCCTGTGAAAGAGAGCTTGGACAGTGGAAAATAATTCTTCTCCAACAAGGACCTGAAACACTTTTGAACTTATTTCCCACTGATTGAATACAGAGGGAATGTGGATGGTTTGCTACTATGTAAGTGACATGGCTGATCCTAGCCATGAAGGTCAGACCTGGTAGAAGCAATCAATGTAGTTCATCCAAGCACTTTCCATAGAATTAGTGATAGAATAGAGAGAGACTCACCACATCCTGCCTGTGAAAGAGAGCTTGGACGGTGGAAAATAATTCTTCTCCAACAAGGACCTGAAACACTTTTGAACTTATTTCCCACTGATTGAATACAGAGGGAATGTGGATGGTTTGCTACTATGTAAGTGACATGGCTGATCCAAGCCATGATGATTACACCTGGTAGAAGCAATCAATGTAGTTCATCCAAGCACTTTCCATAGAATTAGTGATAGAACAGAGAGAGACTCACCACATCCTGCCTGTGAAAGAGCGCTTGGACGGTGGAAAATAATTCTTCTCCAACAAGGACCTGAAACACTTTTGAACTTATTTCCCACTGATTGAATACAGAGGGAATGTGGATGGTTTGCTACTATGTAAGTGACATGGCTGATCCTAGCCATGAAGGTCAGACCTGGTAGAACCAATCAATGTAGTTCATCCAAGCACTTTCCATAGAATTAGTGATAGACTAGAGAGAGACTCACCACATCCTGCCTGTGAAAGAGAGGTTGGATGGTGGAAAATAATTCTTCTCCAACAAGGACCTGAAACACTTTTGAACTTATTTCCCACTGATTGAATACAGAGGGAATGTGGATGGTTTGCTACTATGTAAGTGACATGGCTGATACTAGCCATGAAGGTCAGACTTGGTAGAAGCAATCAATGTAGTTCATCCAAGCACTTTCCATAGAATTAGTGATAGAATAGAGAGAGACTAACCACATCCTGCCTGTGAAAGAGAGTTTGGTTGGTGGAAAATAATTCTTCTCCAACAAGGACCTGAAACACTTTTGAACTTATTTCCCACTGATTGAATACAGAGGAAATGTGGATGGTTTGCTACTATGTAAGTGACATGGTTGATCCTAGCCATGAAGGTCAGACCTGGTAGAAGCAATCAATGTAGTTCATCCAAGCACTTTCGATAGAATTAGTGATAGAATAGAGAGAGACTCACCACATCCTGCCTGTGAAAGAGCGCTTGGACGGTGGAAAATAATTCTTCTCCAACAAGGACCTGAAACACTTTTGAACTTATTTCCCACTGATTGAATACAGAGGGAATGTGGATGGTTTGCTACTATGTAAGTGACATGGCTGATCCTAGCCATGAAGGTCAGACCTGGTAGAAGCAATCAATGTAGTTCATCCAAGCACTTTCCATAGAATTAGTGATAGACTAGAGAGAGACTCACCACATCCTGCCTGTGAAAGAGAGGTTGGATGGTGGAAAATAATTCTTCTTCAACAAGGACCTGAAACACTTTTGAACTTATTTCCCACTGATTGAATACAGAGGGAATGTGGATGGTTTGCTACTATGTAAGTGACATGGCTGATCCTAGCCATGAAGGTCAGACCTCGTAGAAGCAATCAATGTAGTTCATCCAAGCACTTTCCATAGAATTAGTGATAGAATAGAGAGAGACTCACCACATCCTGCCTGTGAAAGAGAGCTTGGACATTGGAAAAGTATTCTTCTCCAACAAGGACCTGAAACACTTTTGAACTTATTTCCCACTGATTGAATACAGGGGAATATGGATGGTTTGCTACTATGTAAGTGACATGGCTGATCCTAGCCATGAAGGTCAGACCTGGTAGAACCAATCAATGTAGTTCATCCAAGCACTTTCCATAGAATTAGTGATAGACTAGAGAGAGACTCACCACATCCTGCCTGTGAAAGAGAGGTTGGATGGTGGAAAATAATTCTTCTCCAACAAGGACCTGAAACACTTTTGAACTTATTTCCCACTGATTGAATACAGAGGGAATGTGGATGGTTTGCTACTATGTAAGTGACATGGCTGATCCTAGCCATGAAGGTCAGACCTGGTAGAAGCAATCAATGTAGTTCATCCAAGCACTTTCCATAGAATTAGTGATAGAATAGAGAGAGACTAACCACATCCTGCCTGTGAAAGAGAGGTTGGACGGTGGAAAATAATTCTTCTCCAACAAGGACCTGAAACACTTTTGAACTTATTTCCCACTTTTTGAATACAGAGGAAATGTGGATGGTTTGCTACTATGTAAGTGACATGGCTGATCCTAGCCATGAAGGTCAGACCTGGTAGAACAAATCAATGTAGTGTATCCAAGCACTTTCCATAGAATTAGTGATAGAATAGAGAGAGACTCACCACATCCTGCCTGTGAAAGAGAGCTTGGACAGTGGAAAAGTATTCTTCTCCAACAAGGACCTGAAACACTTTTGAACTTATTTCCCACTGATTGAATACAGAGGGAATGTGGATGGTTTGCTACTATGTAAGTGATATGGCTGATCCAAGCCATGAAGATTACACCTGGTAGAAGCAATCAATGTAGTTCATCCAAGCACTTTCCATAGAATTAGTGATAGAGTAGTGAGAGACTGACTACATCCTGCCTGTGAAAGAAATGTTGGAGGGTGAGAATAATTCTTCTCCAAGAAGGACCTGAAACAATGAGGAATCTTGTACTTACTGGAGTGGTAGATAGAGTCAATCATTCTTCGTGGTGATAGAATGTAACTGGGTTTGCTTTTTGAGGCATTGAATGTAACCATTCAGTTTCTTCCCCAATGGGATGTTAGTGTCAGATGCCAATTTCTGATCATCAAGAGTTTTAGAGCTGCATCTGTACATCATTGTATCATCAACAAATGATCTGAGCATGTTCTTAAAAATCATTTATGTAAATATTCTTTAAACTCAGTAATGCTTGCGTTTTAGTGCCTTTATTCTGTTCTCATCATATTTCTGTTCAAAAGTATTGATACTTTTTGATTCTTTTGTCATCAGCAGTGTTATAGTTTCTTAGTCACATTTAAACTGAATTACTGCAATCCCAAAGATCCAATGGAAGACTTATCAAATTTATGACTAGAAGATTTGCCATATTTTTAACTTCAAAACGGTATGGAGTGGGGGGGGACATGTGTCTATTATAGTTTCACATTTTACCTAGACTATCGACTATGAATATATAAGACTATTTTTGGAAAATCCAACAACCAGATTGCTAAGCTTTTATAATTTTTAAGAATTGATTCATGCAAAATGGTGTGAACTGGTAGGATGCCACCAGTGGATATAATACGGTAATACTGTTGAGACTTTCTGAAAGTTTTGGCAGAGTTATGTTTCTAGATGAGATTCATTTACTAGATTTTCAGAAATATATATCTAAATATTTCCTAGCTAAGAAAATTTGTTTGAACCTTCTGCAAGCGACTATCAAACATGTCTGGATTCCATCTATTATATGGGCAACAATTTGAAGTACCAGTCATTCAAGGCTTCTCTGGTGTATTAGACATATCAATTTCAATAAATATCCATCCATTTTCCTTGTTTATTCAGAGTGGCCATTGCAAAATAACAATTCAGTGGTTAGATAATCAAATCAAGATTAATAGATATATATGACAAAAACCAAGAAATGGTTTGTCAGCCATTTTATTTTATTCAAATAAAATGCTAGGGCAAAGCATATTAATATTGTTGGGAGATTCTTAAGAAAGAATTCTTTTGTGAATATTTATTGATCCTAAAATACATTTCCAAAAATCAGGAATTATTATTATTATTATTATTATTTTATTTTATTTTATTATTTATTGTGTAGTGGTAGGAATTGTGGATGACAAGTTCCAAAGAAAAAGTGATGGGCAAAGAAAACAGACATAAGAACAGACAAGCAACTGATCAGTTACTTAGGGTATGTTGGATGTGAAGTAATGGTAAATCTTATTCTAGTTTGAACTGAGGTCAATAGAGTTTGCTTGTCAAATAGGTCATGTGATTACTGATCACCAAGCACACATGTCTTATCTCTCTTGTTCAACAGCTTCCTTCTTTGATACTTCCTGTGAAAGGAGCAGATTCTACTACTAAAGTAGCCTTTTTCTCATTGCTTTAGTAGACAAACTCCCACCAGCCCCACACCCATGCACAAAAATCATTCTTATATTCATTCACTATCCATCCCCATCCACTCCTAAACACATACACTGCCACCCTTGACATCATTGTCAGTTGTAGTCAGTTCTGCTTTTTACTGCCATCATCATCATCATCATCATCATCATCATCATCATGATTACTTACTTTTTACTTATCTCCTGCCATAAGACCTGTTACCAGGTTTTGCCTTCACCTTTTGATTCTTCTGATATCTTTCTTTGGATGCCTCCACCTCTTTTAAAATCCCTTATTCCACACCCTACCCATAGGATAAAATGTGCCTGGAAATATTCTGCCTATGATCAGATGGTTACAACAAATGATGGATTGAGAAGGAAGGAGAAGCAGAAGTAAGAGGGATGGTATTAGTGATCACCTTAATTATCCAAGAGAATAAGAGAAATGCTTGAGTAACTCTGGTCAGTTTTAAAAGAGTTAACCATAATGTGGCAGCAGTGGTGGTGGTGGTGGCGGTGGTGACAGTGGTGGTGTATATAAAGATTAAAGGGAACAGTAGAGTAAGGTTCATGTGGGTAATGATTGGAAGGTGTGGTCAGTTGAATTGAAAGTGTTACTGGATTTTGATTAACTCTTATATTCAACTGGAGAGACATATTGTGATAGAAATTCATGAAAGTTCTAGATTTACATTTGTCACATCTGGAGAAAGCAAAACAAGGTGAGCAAAATACAAGACCTTGGGTTGTGGCTGGGGAGAGAATTGGGGAGGTGACCTCTACACAGGGGCGATAGGGTGGTGGTATCCATATACATGTATGTGCATAAAAGACGGATAGATATTAGTGCTCTCTCTCTCTCTGTCTCTCTCTCTCTCTCTCACACACACATACACACACACAGCAGCCTGCCCTTTTTTCTCTCTATATATATATTTGTACATGTACATGTGTGTATGTATGCGTGACAGAGAGAGAGAGAGAGAAAGAGAGAGAGAGAGAGATAGACAAATTAGTTCCACTAACAGTATATTCATCTATGTGTATATATAATGCATATAACAAATATGTATATTAAGTGAATTCATTATATATATGCATGTGTGTGTGGGTGGGGGGGGTGAGCATGCCAGAGTGCTTTCCAGTGATGAGACCCAGGTTCAAATCTCACCATAGTAGATTAGTCAGGATGGTTACTTCTTGGTGTTTTTCACAAGTGCCTAAAAGCCATATCATTGTCTGATGCAAGCTTTGTGAATAAATTTGTATAGATCAAATTGGAGAGATTGTTTGTCAATTATTGTGCCAACATGAAGTCACAAGCCATCATGATGAAGGGCTCAAATATATTGGCCTTGTCCAAACAGTTGATAAGGTCTGCTCAACATAATTGCAGTATAAAGTACAGGTGGGCTCTGTGGGTATTAAACAAAACACAAATTTGTTTGAGCAGGCATGAACAACAAGGTTTAGCTAGGTTGTCTTAACAGACAGGCATACTCAGATACAAGCAGTCAGCCACCATAAGTGACAAACTCTTACTTATATTAATATATATATATATATATATATATATATATATATATATATATATATATATATATATACATATATATATATATATATATATACATATATATATATATATATATATACATATATATATATATATATATATATATATACATATAATTGTTTTGAGTTGTGCCTTTCATCTGACTGAAACAGTGTAATGGATAAATTCTGTATGAATTTTTTGACACCTGTCATAGTTAAATTTCTAATTCTGATTCAAACTCTATATACTGGGGTTGAATAAAACTGATAAAGTTTTTGTCAGTTGAAATAGGTCTATTCCCCATATGAGGTAATTTTGTATTTTATTGGGTAATACTAATTATTTGCTCTGTAATAATAAATACATTGAGCTCTTTTTGTGGATCAGTTTTAATATTTGATATTACTAGGATCCACTTGGACTATAAACCAATGGATTTATTAACTTTACTATATATATATATATATATATATACATACATAATATTGCATTGAGTGCTAGTGCTAATAAAATAGTGCTCAGTGTATAAGAACAGAGGTATAAATTGTATTAATAATAAATACTTATTTTTTCTCATCAGTAGCACAACTCGAGTTTCATGCACAGTGCATTTATCAGTTGCATAATTTAAATATTGATATATCAATATTTAAATTATGCAAAAGACACACTTTTCAATCAGTACCTGACAACTGTGTTGTGCTTGAAAGTCAGAGTTGTGCTACCGGTGAGGGGAAAAAATATACATTGTGTTGTTTTGTTGTGCTACCAGTGTGGGGAAAAAGTGTATATTTATTATGTGTGTGTGTGTGTGTGTGTGCGCGCGTGCACGTGCGCATGCCTATTTGAGCCCTGGAGTCCTCAGGCAACAAGCCGAAATGAAGATATTATGGTCACATTTTTCTGCAAATCAATGTTCATGGTGGGAAAAGAAAAACATAACCACTTGCATATTCATATCTCCTCCCTCACACACACACACACACACACACACACACACAAACCTAGAGGAATACAAAAATAAAAATATTTAAATACTTATTTTAAAACAGAAAATAACTATGGAAAAACAGATAAAGGCATATAAGCAGACACATAAATATATCAAATATATGCATACATATATTCCTAATATGCCAAACATATTCATAGCTATTTGAGTTCATTTTCATTTATTTGTGCATATCTATTTAAACTGCATATATATATATATATATATATATATATATATATATATGTATATATTTAAACATATATTGTTAAATATACCAGAAAATGAATGTCTATTATGTCTGATCATGAGCTGTTCTAAATTTTGAATGTTTGCTTTAATTTCTGGTGAAAATAAAAAACAAAATTGTCCAACATTTGGATAATCTTTATGAAGTTGTTCCTTGATCTAAGCTTTTGGTTCACATGAGCCATCTTCAGAATGATTATACAGACATTTAAACAAAGATATTCACCATCAAAGATAATATTCTGTTATGTTGATCTAGAAGATTGCTATGCAAGAATAACAGTTGCAGAATAGCAGACACAGGTTGTAAATTCATGATGTGGTTCTATGACGCTGTACCAGATGAGAGACTGAAATATTAACAACAGAACCATATATCTAGGTGCAATGTAGTGTGTTGTGACTAGTTTGAAATGTAATTTTGTTGAGTGTGAGTTGCTTTGTTTTAATGTCGATGGCCTCCAATATCTGAAGGTTCTTTTACTGTATGTATGTGTGAGTATTATTGTTATCAACTAATATCTGTCTAATATTATGTACATGGCTATGTTTTTCTAAGAAATGTTTAATAGAACTAAGATCAGAAAGGTGACAGGTAAATCTGCAAGAGAGTGTGGTTGTAGTAAAACCAATATATGTAGTAGGTTTATTATTAGCATCAGAAATACAATCTCTGAACGGGCATGTAAGTTGATACATTACATTGGTTTTTTGTAGAGCATTTTGTTGTGTGGTTGTAGGGTTATTAGAGACTATGAGGTCAATTGTTTTAAATTTTTTATAATATATAATGAGTTTAAGTTGTTTATTATTATTAATAGGTTTACCATTTCTACCTATTATGTTTTTTAGTGTTGTTTCATCATGTTTGTAATTATTATGCATTTGGTTGCAATAGTATAAGTTAATAGTGTTAGGTTTATTTTGACGTACAATATTATTATTAGTATTATCAATTTTCTTAGAGATATTATTAAGTTTATTGAGATACATTTCAATTTGTTGATCAATGATGGAATTAGGAAATCTATTATTAACAAGTGTTTGTTTAATGTTATGTAATTCTTTATAGAATATGGTTTTGGAAGAAGATATCATTTGTGTGTGTTGGGTAAAGTTTTTTATAACAGCTAACTTATATTGGTGGGAGCATTCACTATTGTAATTAAGAAGACATTGCTTGTGGGTTTCTTATATAGAGAAGTAGTAAATTTAGGTGTACTGGAATCAATAAATACATCAAGGAATAGAATTTTATTATTAATATTAAGTTCTAATGTAAATTTGAGGACAGAGTGACTTTCAACTTTGTTTTTAAGATGTGTAATTTGATCAATATTTTTAGCTAAAACAAAAATGGCATGTATGTATCTTACATATATAGGAGATTTATTAGTACCACCAAGTAAATTATTTTCTAAATGTGACATATAATAATTAGCAAAAAAAGGTGGGGGCTAAAGGAGCTCCATCTATTTGAGTATAAATATTACCTAGAGGGTCATGAAAAGGTATTTGAGTAGTACATGCTAATAAAAATTTATATATATATATATATATATATATATATGTATATATAAATAAAAAGGAAAGAACAGTAAGATATAAAATCCGGTGTTCTTATAGATATTTTTATTTTTACACAATAGTGCTCTATGTAAATTTAAATTTACAGAGCATTAATATTATAAATTAATAGATTTAAAATATGGTTTTACCGCTACACAGTGATGACTGTGTAGCGGTAAAACCATATTTTAAATCTATTAATTTATAATATATATATATATATATATATATATATATATATATAATATATATATATATATATATAGAGAGAGAGAGAGAGAGAGAGAGAGAGAGATAGATAGATAGATATACATATACACACACACAGGGTGTGATGAGTAAATTTTCACCATTTTCATTTTGCAGAGGTGTGTTATTTGCTTTTGATTTTGTTGACTGCACAGTATAGTTGTGAGAAAAAGAGCATCCTGGCACAATTCACTCTGACAGGAAACTGGAAACGGCATGTTGTACTGCTTGACATTGGTGCTGGAAGTTCCAATACAAACATTTCAGAGTGTTTGGGTGTCAATTTGAGAACAGGGCAGAGGATACAGAAACATTTGGAAGAGTCTAATGATGATTACGAAGTTGTTTGGAGTGATCACTAATGATGGCAATATTATGCCTCCATTTATCCTCCTACAGGGCTTCAGACTTAACACAGATGCCAACATCAAGTGCCTTGAGGAGCTAGCGCTGCCCTGAGTCAAGAGGGTGACTGCTGGAAGACTCTATGTCTGGCAACAGGACTCTATACCATGCCACACAAGTAGGATAACTCATTCATGACTGTCAGTTTATTGTAGATAGATGAACATATATACATATATATATATATATATATATATATATATATATATATATATATTTTATATATATATATATATCCACAGACAGACTGTTTTGCTGTATCACTGTTCATCAATGTGTCTAGACATGTGATTGCCTCAAGCTGGGATTAAAACCCAACTGATATGACATCAGTTGGAGACTCTCACCCTTAGCCATCATCACACACTACAGAGAAAGGGAATTTTTAACACATTATATACAAGATATAAGCGTTACCAAGTACCAGAGGGCTCAATTAATAGCAAAGAGCTTTTAGCATTAGTCAGCAGTAGCCAACAAATTCACTTTCTTCCAAAGTGCACAGCCTATGAAAGGGAGCATATATATATATATATATATATATATATATATATATATATATATATATATATATATATACCTTGGTTTCAACCTTTTTGTATCTTCAGGTAATGTTGGTCAATTGATTTCCTAATGCTTTATTTTTTTAAAATAAAATATTTTATGAACATTATATTTTTAAAAAAATAAATAAATGAATAAACGCATGATGTGAAGTGTGGTAGAAGGTGAGTACAAAGAGGAGGAGGAGGAGGGGGAAATCAAGCATATTGAAAAAGTATTGGTGGGGGATTAAATAAAATATATATACATTCTTTTTATCCCACTTCAAATGGACTCCAAAGTAACTTTTTAATATTTATACAATGGGAAATAATTTCTGATCTCTTGTTTAAAAGATTTTTAGTCTGGAAATGTTATTATTGCTAATTTTTCTTGTTGACAAAGGTTGCAGATGTTGTTATGATTGTTGTAAAACCTTTCAACATTCAATGTGTAGTAGTGAGTTAATAGAGGTGTGTACCATTTAAAAATGGAAGTATACTCAGATCATGAGCACTCAGATATGATTTTTACATACACCCCTGCAAATGTTAATGGACACCAGGCTGCATGGCCGTGTATCAGATTGCATTTCCAGACCAAAGGCAGCTTAGTCATCTAACCCATGCTGCTGTTTATTGTCATGTTGCTGAAACAATGGCACCACAAACTATGGCTCAAGGAAGACCAAGAACTGTATGCCTGACAATGAAGAGCACATTCTACAGTCTGTCAGAGATGATTCAGGTATCAGCACACATCAAGTGGCCCTAACATGATGTACATCTAATAGTACCACATAATTTTACACAACCAACATTAATGTGTTGATTAGAATCCCCATGGTATGATACAGACTAGACACCAGCATCAATTTGCATTTAATGTGTGGACTGGAATTGTAGGCAACTGTTTGGTAGGTCCATACATCCTTCCAGCATATCTTACAGGAGCTGTCTATGGGGACTTTATTTTGAACACACTTCCAAACCTGCTATAATATATACAAAAACATATGTGGCTCCTGCACGATGGAGCTCCAGCACATTTTAGTCACATTTTTTGCGATGCACTGGCTGACAACTACCATAAAAGATGGATAGGTAGTGAAGGATCAGTTCCATGACCTGCATGTTCCCCCAACTTCAATTCTGTTTCTATCTGGAGTCTAATTGGTTTATGAAGCAGGCATTAATAATGCAGAGACACTTCATCAACATATCATGGGGGTCTGCAAAAACATTCAACACCATGTGGGAGCAATTGAAAGGATCTGGCAGTCTATGATCCAACAGGTGCTTGCATGTGTAGAAGCAAGCTGAGGACATTTTGAACTTTTGTTATGAATTGCTGTGTTCAGTTACGACAGCCTTTTGGACATATGTTTATATAGATATTTTATCTTGTTTTGGTGTCAGGAACTTGTCACTGAAGTTTTTAAAAGTATTTTTGACACCCTGTACATATATATATATATATATATATATATATATATATATATATGTGTGTGTGTGTGTGTGTGTGTGTGTGTGTGTGTGTGTGTATTATATATCCAGGTAAAATGTGAACAAATGTAATTTTTTTCTTGAAAAAAGAGGAAGTATTCTGCTTTTGAAATTAAATTAAATTAATCATTCACTTGCCACTAGTTTAACATCACCCAAGGAGACACATTTGTAGTGTCGAAAAATAAATATAATTCTGTAGCAATTTTTAATATGTTTTTGTTTTAATATCCTAAAATGAATTATTTATATATATATATATATATATATATATAGAGAGAGAGAGAGAGAGAGAGAATATTAATCTACAACCCAGTATATCTATGTAAGATTTTAATTAATTTTTTAAATAACTTTTATCGTTCAAAATATATATATATATATATATATATATATATATATATTCATCTATCTACAATGAACCCTTTATTAAACAGTCTCTGCCCAAATAGATCTGTGATATAATGGACCTTATTAAAGAGTTTCTGTTATTTTTTTATTATTTTCTTTTATCATTAATAAAATATTGTAAATTGCCTTTCATTTTTCTTTGATAATAAACAATGTTTTCTTTAATTATGCTTAAAATAAACCTTATAAAAATCTGATAAATTTTAGATAAAAATTTTGATTACTACTTAAAAATGAATGTGTGGATTCATTACATTTTAACAATATTTTATTGCAGTAAATAATAAAAATAAATAAATAATTTTATATTGCATTAAATCTTTCTAAATCTTAAAAGAATCAACACATTACAAAATAAAAGGGCCACCTAGATTACATTTAGATTTAATAGGTATAGCCTTCTACCTGTTTATCTATTTAATTATGAAGTTTACTATAGATTTATATTAATTATGACAAGTTTAGTTAACATTTGCTTTCTTTCACTTATAATTCTTTTATATGTAATATTTAATACAAAAATACTTAAGGACTTAGTATTGTTTTTACTATTATAAACTTGTAGGTAAAAACTACTTTAATCCCAAAATAAACCCAGAAATTAAATAATAATATTTTGATATATATTGAGTAAATATAAATTATTTAAATGGACCCCCAAAATTGGTTTCTTTGATATTTTTCAATAAACTCAAGTATTCTAGATTAAAAATTCTCTAAGATACAATAGAAAATTGTAGAATTGTAGATTGAAGAAAACATGACCTGATGATTGTGTATAAGCATGAAACAGACTGTTACCACTGGGTGTTGACCTCAATGTCAACAGTCAATATATTTATATTTATATATATTTACAAAACTATATATATATATATATATATATATATATATATATATAGTTTGGTAAATAAATATATATATATATATATATATATATATATATATATAGTTTTGTAAAACTTCTGTTTAATAGGCTTACAAGATTGATTTGTTTTCAAGTCATCCCTTCATCAAGACACTACATAGATTCAGACTGGGAGAAATGCTTAGAATGTTGTATTACATTGTATCAGATCTTTGTCAGTCTAACCAAGGCCTTTGAATAGAGATGCCCTCTGGTCTATTCTCAGTAAGATAGGATATCTTCTAGACTTTGTAAGAATGTTTAGAAACCTTCAATGAGAGAGTGACCTAAGTCTAGTGGGTCTTTATCAGAACTCAGCACCATTAACAATGGAGTTAAGCAAGGTGACATTCCTGCTCTCACTTTATTCACTATTTTCTTAACTATGGCTTTTACATATATTTTCCAGAATTGTGAAGTTCTTGTATATCTGTGTTTTAGGGTCACTGGTAAAATGTTTAACTTATATTGTTTTAGGTCTAAATCAAAGACTTTCCAGTTAGCTGTTCAAGAGTTACTCTATGCTGATCTTTCATACATACCAAAAAGGACATGCAAACCATAATGAACTTTTTTACAAGAGTATGCACAGTGTGTAGTCTAACAATTAGTATAAAAGATTAAGGTTACATACACTCCTTTCAGGGCAATGCTATATTGAACCTGACAATTTTTTAGAGTCATAGGCTTGAAGTTGTTGATAACTTTGTTTATCTTGGAGGTACACTCAATAGAGATGGTCTTTTGGATCCTGAAATTAATCATAGAATCAAAAAGCCACCAAACCTTTTGATAAAGTGGAATTATGCATCTGGTCAGATAGAGTCATCTCACTCAAGTATCTATTAAATGTGTGTCCTGACTGCTCTCCTGGATTCTTCAGAGACATGAACTATATATCACCATCATGTCAGACAAGGCTATCACAATGAACATTAAGATCAATGTCTACCAATTGTTTGTCCTAACTGCTCTCCTGGATTCTTCAGAGACATGAACTATATATCACCATCATGTCAGACAAGACTATCACAATGGACACTAAGATCAATGTCTACCAATTGCTTGTCCTGACTGCTCTCCTGGATTCTTCTGAGACATGAACTATATATCACCATCATGTCAGACAAGGCTATCACAATGAACATTAAGATCAATATCTACCAATTGCTTGTCCTGACTGCTCTCCTGGATTCTTCTGAGACATGAACTATATATTGCTATCATATCAAAATCTTGGAACGATTTCATCAAATGTGCTTTAGGGACATATCTTAAGCATCAAGTGGCAATCTTTCACCCCAGATAAAGCTGTTCTACAATGGGCCAATTCACCCAGCATAGAGAAATTGCTCATTTGCAATCAGTTGCGTTGGGCAAGGAATTTCAGGAAAATGTAAGATGAGTGGTTGTCTAAGCACCTGTTTTACAGAGAACTTGTAGGAAATTCGGTCATCCATGTAAATATAGTAAAAATCTAAATATCTGAATTCCAAACAACAATAAAATAAAAATAAAGAAAACATAGGTATACCTATTAAATAAATAATTTGTATTTACAAACATACGTACATGAATTCAAAAGAGTTAAAAAGGAGAAAAAGTAATGTTTAGTTGAATTAAAGTCTTTGGGTAGTTGGACCAAATCTATGGTTTAGAAAAAACTTTCAGTAAAGGATCCACATAAAATAAGCTGTGGTTGAGAAATATTTTTTATCATCAATGAAGATTCATTGATTGTTTTTGTTGGAGATATTTCATTTGAAGTTGCCAACACAGAACTTTTCAGCAAAGATTCATTGAACATGTCTACTGTTGTTGGAGATGATTCATTTGAAGTCGCCAACACATGTTTCTTTCAGTATGTGCTGGTGGAGGGGAGGGAAGCTATGTAGTCATGTGTTCTCTTGTGTTTGACCAGCTTAAAGACAGTTACATCTCTGCTCTTTTTTTTTAAATTTAAGAATGAGAAAAATATGGTATTAGTTTTCTCTGATTGGTCAAATATTTCACATGGAGATGTTAAATTCTAACCAACATACACTTTGACTTAAATAGTGTGTGTTCTATCCTGTAATCTTTTTGGCATGTTTTAAATATTATCTGTCAAATAAAGTTTCGACATGTTTTAATATGGCATGTGTGTGTGGATGTAATTGTATTGGAAATAGGGTTTATTTCCCATAAGTTCGCTCTTAGTAGCACCCGAGCCACAAACCCAAGAAACATTTCAGAGATGTTAAAGACAACCTGAAAGACATTTAAATTAGTGTCAAAGTCTGGAATAATGAAGCAGAGAATTGGTCTGGTTGGAGAAAGTTAGTTTTTGATGGTTGCAATTGTTTTGAGGTAAAAAGGGTTGAAAAGGCCTCTTAGGAAATGTGATGGAGACTCAGTCCCAGAAGATATTTAGTTTGTATTTAGTATCACCAGGAAGTTTGTTGTATCTCATGATGTATTTGATATAGTCATCTAAGGTCACATAAAAATCGACAGTCTAATGCCAACTATGTGAATGTCCTTCATGGCAGATCTGCGGAGTACCTATGTCAATTTGGGGATAAAATTTGCAGATCTAATGCCAGGCTGAAGAGGCACATGACAATGCATGAGGAGAAAGTAACATTCAAGGCTCTCCCAAAATATTTCTTTTGTCACATGTTTAAAAAAGTTGCCAAGTCAGTACCATAGCCACTCAGTTCATTGTTGAACAGATGCCTTTCTTCTGTAAAGAAGTGGTAGTTATTATATATATATATATATATATGTGTACATACACACACACAGACATATATATATACATAGAAATAGATGTATGTACATATATATATATATATATATATATATATATATCATTGTCATTATTGGCACCTGCTCATGCTCATCATCAGGAACATCATCATCTCTCCCTATTCCCTTTCTTCCCTTTCTTGGTGGCAGTGACCTGAGGTGGCTGTGATTCAAAGACTGTTTGACAAGGCCATTCGCATGAATTTGATTTTGGTGGACAATTCTGTGTGACAGACACTTGGCCAGAAGTGCCTCCTTCACAGCTTAAAGGGTATTGAGACAGGTGAGATCTGGCAAACCTGATTGCATTGGGCTGCCAGATGCTTGGTCTGTCAAGGTCTGCCCTGGTTATGCCAACTCATCTGGCGCTTCTTTTTTCTGCTGATTTGACTGTTAAGATTGTGTAGATCTTTGCTTATTCTGCCATTTGGGGTTTCCAGTGGTTGGTTGCATTCAGTCTGGTTCCTCTTTCTCAAACTTACTGCCATGGAATTACTGGGACACATAAGCCCTTTATCATGACACGGAACAGCCATATATATTTTACACAGGATTTCAGAGTGAGCAGTTTGTTATCAAATGTACCACTTGTACATTTTGACTTATTATTACTTTAATGACAATAATACAAACAAATCAATAAATAAGAAAGAATAAGAGTATAAAATTATTAAATATATTAAAACATTTTTTATTATTATTGTTGCTAAAAATAAATATTTGAGATATAATAAAGGAAGAAATTCACTACTGAACTAATAGGAAAAATAATTAATAATAATGTTATGACTTGAAATGTTTTTCCTACAAGTATGAAAATACATCCTTGTCCATAAAAAATGCTACATTGCTACAATCAATAAATAAGAAAAGGTTAAAAGAATAAAATTATTGGCAAATGTTGTTAAAAATGTTTGAATGATAAATGATAAAGAAAGAAATCTACAATACTGAGCCAATAGTGAAAGATAAACAAAACAAACATTATGTCTTGAAATGCTTTTTCTACAATTTCAAAAATTACATCCTCTTTCATAAAAAAGGAGAAATGTTATGCTTAAATATAAATATAGAATTATTCATGCCAGTATAGAAGTAAATTCACAAATACAATGCATTAAAATGTTCCTAGTATAACAATTTCTAGTGCTAATAGACCTTCTTAAATAAAGTAAATTTGTAAAACACTTATTTTAAAAATAAAATAAAAAAACAATTGATATAAACATTGACATCTTTAAAAAATGTGTAAATTCAAAATAAATGGACTCGGACATATAATGGAAAGAGAATGTTTTATTTGACTCCTTCATTCTCCATGTGCATCTCGTCTAAAATGGCTGCTCAGCTCCTTCCACATAAGCTACCATTTTCCAGTTGAAGAGTTGCCAAGACACTGCAATTTGTGAAGATTAACAAAATGTATTTTAACAATTAAATATTATAAATGCAAAATAATATAACAAAATTATAATATAATAAACAAAGAATAATGAATAAATAGATAATTAAGATAAAGACTGCCCTTTTAAAATACATAATTTTCTTTGAGCAATGAAAAAACATTCACTCCAACATCAGTGTCTAATCAATTCATATATATATATATATATATATATATATATATATATATATATATATATATATATATATATATATATATATATATTCATACATGTTTCATTAAATAATATAGATAAGTGTTGTCTATATATTTTATGTAAGTTCTTTTCATATCATTCTTTTCATAAAATATATAGACAACACTTATCTATATTATTTAATGAAACATGTATGAATGAAAAAATGCTGCCTAAATACACACAATATATATATATATACACACACACACAGACAGGAGGCACGGTGGAGTAATGGATAACGGCTTGGATTGAGGAATCGGAGAGCCGAGTTCAAATTCCAGTCGATTCCATTACATTCACTTACGTGCTAATACCCTTGGGAAACGTGTGAATCCTCTTCTTCTCCCTCCAACTATGGGTAAATAGCAGGACAGACTTGGTTCTATAGCCTTGGATGGCAACTGGTCTAGGAGAAGGAAAACTCTGAATTCAAAACCTGCGGAGGGTCGTTTGGGGACCTTGTGGCATCCGTTGCACCAGGTCACTGTATTCGTCCCTCCAAAAAGTGTGGATGGCCCTGCACAAAGCCTTCACCACTATAATCAAATCCTGTGTGGCTGTCGGGCTTTCAGTTTCTGGGAACTGATTTGTCTGACCCTCATACGTCGAGTTCGATGGGAGAGCGATAATACACAGACACACACACCCACAAACACACACACATATATATACATATGAGATAACAATATATATTTTTATATATCAAAAACAGTATTGGGGAAATTGTATGAAAAGTAGGAAAATTTTACTTGTAACATGTTTCATCCTTCAGGACTTCATCAAAAGAAATTTGTTATGTAAGTAGGACTACACATGTGCACGATAATGGGTGCTGGGAATTTTAGGATTTTTTTATACCTAGCTGAATACATTTAGAGGCTTTTTCTTTCCATCACTTCTGTAAGTAGGTATTCCACACTGTGATATTAGAATATCTGCTAGGAATGGTGAAATATTGTAAGTGTCAGAGTGCAAATTTACTGTAGATGGCCTTGCAATTAAGGCACTCTCTAGACATCTACATCTTAGTGAAGTATTTTCTCTTTTGATCAAAGTAGCATATTTTATGTCAAAATTGTGGTCAGTCTCATCACAGTGGCCAACCAATGCATTTGATGTATTATTTTGTAAAATGTCCCTTTTGTGTTCATGTAATCATTTATTTAGATTCCTTGAGGTTTCTCCTATGTATTTTTTGTGACAATTATTACAGGTGATGTAGTGAACTCTTCTTTCAGGTCTTAGCTTATTGTTTTGTTTAGTAGTGACTAAGTTATTTATTGTTTTGGATGTAGCAGTAAAAATTTTATGTTGAGCTTAGATAGATTCTTTTCATTTTACATTGAATGTAAAAAAATTAGGGTGCTGGAGAAATTTGAAAGTGTTTTCAATGTATTTCTCATCTTCATGTAAATAATTCAGACTGCATATTCTGAATGCTCTTAAGTAGAATCCAATGATTATGCCTGATTTTATTTTGTTGTTATGTTGAGAATAGAAATTTATTAGGTTGCTTTTGTTAGCTGAGTTTAAAATTTTTGCTCTGGCTCTTACAACAATTCACCATTCCTGGCAGATGTTCTAATATTACAGTGTGGAATACCTACTTACAAAAGTGATGGAAAGAAAAAGAAAAAGACTCTAAATGAATTTGGCTAGATTTTAAAAAATTCTGAAATTCTTAGCACCCCTTGGTCATGTGCATATGTAGTCCTACCAACTTAACAAATTTAGTTTGATGAAGTCCTGAAGGATAAAATGCATCACAGATAAACCTTTTCCATTTTGTCATATAATTTCTCCATATATATATATATATATATATATATATATATATATATATATATATATATTTGGGCTGTGGTGAAATAATTTATTATATGGAACCTTAAAGTGGTCTGTTTTTATTTAAAACAAAAATATTAGCTCCTGAAAAATTAATTTCGGTTGAGCCCTCTGGTTTGAGGTGTGAATTTGTAAACAGTGACTATTTAAGCTAATACTGCACGACTCTTCGACAGAATTGAGTCACTGTCAGTCACTGTGTGTTTATCTGAATCTAAAAATAAACACGCTAAAATTCACCTTCATCCCGTACCGTACGCTGACGGCTTAGTGGGAGAAGTTCAGACTGATGCAAATTCAGTTGGGTTTCGATCCTAGCTAGAGGCAACCGGATGTCTAGCCACACTGATGAGCTGTGAAACAGCGAAACAGTCTGTCTGTGGATGACAAAAATATATATATAGGATTAATGGAAATAAAATTTGTCACTTAGCTGATTGATGTTATATTCTGCACCTTGACTCGAGAGTTTTGTAGATTAAATTTTGTAATTGTTTGGGCCACTCATCATAAGGTTTCAGCAATTGACAATCTTTTTTCCTTTTTATTATCTTTATACTAAATTTGAAGTAATTAATTTATGCACTAGCTATTGGATTGAGATTGATCTTTTCTCTTTGTGCATGCGTGGTTGTGTAAGTGTTGAATATCATTGTTATTTCTCCTTTTTAGCTTTTTCTTCTCTCCTACAGTCTCTCCCTAGTACCTTTCCTTCTTTTCTTTTTTTTTTGGGCTCTGCATGCCAAAGATATGTATATATTGGGAGGTGGGGAGGAAATATTTAAAAGAAATTTGATTAAAACTCTGGGCAATCATTTTTTAATTTACTAGTTGGCTTTTTATTTATATACACGGGGGTGCTGAAAAATTAACAGGTTTGGTGATTTGGTAAGATTATGGGTAGTTGGTCAGACTAAGAACTTTTCAGTATGTTCTTGTACAATTTATATCTTGATGCAAAATTAATAAAACAAATAACACCTATAGTTTTGCTCAGATCTTCATAATAGTCAAAGGTAGAATGCTGAAAACATTTCTATAACATTTGTTCACTTGTACATAAACAAGAAATATTAATTAAAAATTTAAATTTAATTTTTTTTTATTTGATCTTTAATCAAGACTTGTCTCAATACATACATACATACATACATACATACATACATACATACATACATACATATACAGGGTGAGGCAAATGTTACACACTGTATGGATAGCTTGAAGAGTTCCTGTTGAGTGGTCACTGAGATCACCAGGCCTCACACCCTTGGATTTTTTTTCTGTGGGGCCATTTGAAATCAGTTTGTTTATCAGACGCACCCAAGAAATATTGAGGAACTTAAAGAAAGAATGAAATATGTATGCATTAGAATGACAGAGGAAACTCTCCGACATGTTAGTGAATCATACAGGCATAGAATTGAAATGTGTTTTGAAAAAGGAGGAGGACATTTTGAATGGCATGTATAACAATTAAATAACTAGGAAATAAACTTTTCAAGTGTAATTATACTTTTAATAAATTATCCCCATGGTGTGCGACTTTTGCTTCACCCTGTACACAGTGTGTGATGGGTAAATTTTATCCATTTTACATTTTTAATTTCACACATGTGTGTTGATTTCGTTTTCGATTTTGTCAACTGCACAGTCTAGTAAGGTCAGTTGGGTCCCATCTGTGAGAAAAAGAGCACCTTAATGCAATTCACTCTGACAGATATTTGTAAACGGCATTCTGTACTACTTGACATTCATACCAGAAGCTCTAGTATGAACATTTTAGGGTGTTTGGGTGTCAATCTGAAGACAGTTCAGAGAATTCGGAAAGAGTTGGATGATATATCCAGCTAACATCATGGTGTTTGGAGTGATCACTTTTGTTGGCAATGTTATGCCTCCATTCATCTTTCTACAGGGCTTCAGACTAAACACAGAGTCCTACATCAAGTGCCCTGAGGAGGTAGTGCTGCCCTAGTTCAAGAGGGTGACTGCTGGAAAACCCTATGTCTGGCAGCAGGACTGTACCATGCCACATAAGCAGAAGAACCCATTCATGGCTGTCAGATAATTTTTGTGAGCACATCACCCCTTACATCTGGCCACCTACTCCCCAGCCTGTAGGTCCCTTGGTTATTATGTGTGCATTTGAGCAAATTTACTCTTTAGTATTTCAAAATATTTTTGTGTAATTTTGGTAAATATATCTGTTAAAATGAGATATCAGTGTTATTTTCATTTTTGCATAATTTTGATGACAATTTATCCATCACACTCTATATATATTCTTCTGAGGGCAGACCGAAGGTGCAGAAAGAACTAATTCGATAAGATCAGTCCATGAAACAGCAGAAGACAAATAAAAGAGAAAAAAAAGCCCAAAGAAAAGCCAGAGCTCTCCATCCCCTGAACACCCTACTACTCTACTATGCAGTGGTTGTGAGTGCCTCTTCAGATCCAATATAGAACTCATTTCACACAGAAGAAAATATCGATGAACACCCCAATATTTAGCAACAAGTTCCACCAACTATAATATATATATATATATATATATATATGAAGAAATATAGTTTTAAGGTGTGCTATATTTATGGGATCAAGTGCTCAATATCAGAGATAGAGCATATGTAAATATAAATAAAAAAGTGAACACTGAAGTCAACACTCAGAGGCAACACGCTGTTTCATGCTAGGCGCAATCGTCAGGCCGCCTGACAATTGCATCTAACATGAAACAGCCTGTCACCTCTGGGTGTTGACTTCAATGTTCACTTTTATATATATATATATATATATATATATATATATATATATTGGCTCCTGAAAAATTAATTTCGGTTGAGCTCTCTGGTTTGAGGTGTGAATTTGTAAACAGTGACTATTTAAGCTAATATTGCACGACTCTTCGGCAGAATTGAGTCACTGTCAGTCACTGTGTGTTTATGTAAATCTAAAAATAAACATGCTAAAATTCACCTTCATCCCGTACTGTGTGCTGACGGCTTAGTGGGAGAAGTTCTGACTGACGCAAATTCAGTCGGGTTTCGATCCTAGCTAGAGGCAACCAGACGTCTAGCCACACTGATGAGCTGTGAAACAGCGAAACAGCGAAACAGCGAAACAGCGAAACAGTCTGTCTGTGGATGACAAATATATATATATATATATATATATATATATATATATATATATATATATTGTGAGAAAGACAGAGAATTGAAGTGAGAAGCAGATAGATAGATAGATCACTCAGAAGACAAACATCACTCAGAATGAGTGGGTGCTAAAAATTACTTGTCTGACAAAGAAGGAAAAGACATAGATGTTTGAAACTAACATGCTATCCCATTTATTCACTTCATAATTTAACACACTTGGCACATTATTTCTCAGGTTTCTTTAACCCTTACAAAATAAATTAAAATGTTTGGTCATCGAAATACTGCTCTGCTACAGCTGCTCTTATCACCTTTGAATCATTTAAAAATTTCCTACTTTTCAAATTCCTTTTAAGGTTTGGAAATAAGAAAGAGTCAGATGAAGCAAATCCCAGATTCTTCAAAACATCCATCATCTTGCCAACTCTATGAGCATGTCTAT
Source organism: Acanthosepion esculentum (assembly GCA_964036315.1). NCBI lineage: Eukaryota > Metazoa > Mollusca > Cephalopoda > Sepiida > Sepiidae > Acanthosepion > Acanthosepion esculentum. Next base: position 38,215,065 of record OZ038520.1, read on the forward strand.
TGTACTATAAAAACAAAACACTTTTTCACATCTTCCTTCATGATTTCTTCTTCTTCTTCTTCTTCTTCTTCTTCTTCTTCTTCTTCTTCTTCTTCTTCTTCTTCTTCCATCCATTTATACAAGTTTGTTAGATAAGTTAATTGCTGTTTACATCTGTCCAACTTGCCTTCATTCAATATGTCTTGTGGTCTTCAAATTTTCAAACTCTTCTTTCCTCATTGTGTCCTAGAAATATCATGTCTATTCTCAGTATACTTCTGCTGGCCTAATGTACCAAACTGCACTTTGCACTTTCTGTCCTTTATTAAAACACTTCCCCCCTATTTAAATTCTCCAATTTATAATTTGTATATTGGGCTGTCCTTTTTGCTTCTCTACCTTCTGTAGAAGTTCTTATAGTTTCCTTTATGTATCTGCTATTAACACTATGTCATCTGCATATCTTATATTGTCAAGATTATGACTGTTAAACATTCTAAAAATATGATCATGACATTGTATGGGAAAGATAATTAAAATCATAAAAACATGTGTGTATGGGAAAATTGTGATAGCTTGAACCAGTGTACATAGGATGGTGGCTTTGAATTGTGACAGTCTGGCCCAGTGTACATAGGATGGTGGCTTTGAATTGTGACAGTCTGGCCCAGTGTACATAGGATGGTGGCTCCGAATTGTGACAGTCTGAACCAGTGTACATAGGATGGTGGCTTTGAATTGTGACAGTCTGGCACAGTGTACATAGGATGGTGGCTCCGAATTGTGACAGTCTGGCAGAGTGTACATAGGATGGTGGCTTTGAATTGTGACAGTCTGGCCCAGTGTACATAGGATGGTGGCTTTGAATTGTGACAGTCTGGCACAGTGTACATAGGATGGTGGCTCCGAATTGTGACAGTCTGGCACAGTGTACATAGGATGGTGGCTTTGAATTGTGACAGTCTGGCACAGTGTACATTGGATGGTGGCTTTGAATTGTGACAGTCTGGCCCAGTGTACATAGGATGGTGGCTCCGAATTGTGACAGTCTGAACCAGTGTACATAGGATGGTGGCTTTGAATTGTGACAGTCTGTCCCAGTGTACATAGGATGGTGGCTCAGAATTGTGACAGTCTGGCACAGTGTACATAGGATGGTGGCTTTGAATTGTGACAGTCTGGCCCAGTATACATAGGATGGTGGTTTTGAATTGTGACAGTCTGGCACAGTGTGCATAGGATGGTGGCTCCGAATTGTGACAGTCTGAACCAGTGTACATAGGATGGTGGCTTTGAATTGTAACAGTCTGGCACAGTGTACATAGGATGGTGGCTCTGAATTGTGACAGTCTGGCACAGTGTACATAGGATGGTGGCTTTGAATTGTGACAGTCTGGCCCAGTGTACATAGGATGGTGGCTCCGAATTGTGACAGTCTGAACCAGTGTACATAGGATGGTGGCTTTGAATTGTGACAGTCTGGCCCAGTGTACATAGAATGGTGGCTCAGAATTGTGACAGTCTGAACCAGTGTACATAGGATGGTGGCTTTGAATTGTGACAGTCTGGCCCAGTGTACATAGGATGGTGGCTCCGAATTGTGACAGTCTGGCACAGTGTACATAGGATGGTGGCTTTGAATTGTGACAGTCTGGCCCAGTGTACATAGGATGGTGGCTCCGAATTGTGACAGTCTGAACCAGTGTACATAGGATGGTGGCTTTGAATTGTGACAGTCTGGCCCAGTGTACATAGAATGGTGGCTCAGAATTGTGACAGTCTGAACCAGTGTACATAGGATGGTGGCTTTGAATTGTGACAGTCTGGCCCAGTGTACATAGGATGGTGGCTCCGAATTGTGACAGTCTGAACCAGTGTACATAGGATGGTGGCTTTGAATTGTAACAGTCTGGCACAGTGTACATAGGATGGTGGCTCCGAATTGTGACAGTCTGGCACAGTGTACATAGGATGGTGGCTTTGAATTGTGACAGTCTGGCACAGTATACATAGGATGGTGGCTTTGAATTGTGACAGTCTGGCACAGTGTACATAGGATGGTGGCTTTGAATTGTGACAGTCTGTCCCAGTGTACATAGGATGGTGGCTCCGAATTGTGACAGTCTGGCACAGTGTACATAGGATGGTGGCTTTGAATTGTGACAGTCTGGCCCAGTGTACATAGGATGGTGGCTCAGAATTGTGACAGTCTGAACCAGTGTACATAGGATGGTGGCTTTGAATTGTGACAGTCTGGCCCAGTGTACATAGGATGGTGGCTCCGAATTGTAACAGTCTGAACCAGTGTACATAGGATGGTGGCTTTGAATTGTGACAGTCTGGCCCAGTGTACATAGGATGGTGGCTTTGAATTGTGACAGTCTGTCCCAGTGTACATAGGATGGTGGCTCCGAATTGTGACAGTCTGGCACAGTGTACATAGGATGGTGGCTTTGAATTGTGACAGTCTGGCTCAGTGTACATAGGATGGTGGCTCCGAATTGTGACAGTCTGAACCAGTGTACATAGGATGGTGGCTTTGAATTGTAACAGTCTGGCACAGTGTACATAGGATGGTGACTCCGAATTGTGACAGTCTGGCACAGTGTACATAGGATGGTGGCTTTCAATTGTGACAGTCTGAACCAGTGTACATAGGGTGGTGGCTTTGAATTGTGACAGTCTGGCACAGTGTACATAGGATGGTGGCTTTGAATTGTGACAGTCTGGCCCAGTGTACATAGGATGGTGGCTTTGAATTGTGACAGTCTGTCCCAGTGTACATAGGATGGTGGCTCCGAATTGTGACAGTCTGGCACAGTGTACATAGGAAGGTGGCTTTGAATTGTGACAGTCTGGCTCAGTGTACATAGGATGGTGGCTCCGAATTGTGACAGTCTGAACCAGTGTACATAGGATGGTGGCTTTGAATTGTAACAGTCTGGCACAGTGTACATAGGATGGTGACTCCGAATTGTGACAGTCTGGCACAGTGTACATAGGATGGTGGCTTTCAATTGTGACAGTCTGAACCAGTGTACATAGGGTGGTGGCTTTGAATTGTGACAGTCTGGCACAGTGTACATAGGATGGTGGCTTTGAATTGTGACAGTCTGGCCCAGTGTACATAGGATGGTGGCTCCGAATTGTGACAGTCTGAACCAGTGTACATAGGATGGTGGCTTTGAATTGTAACAGTCTGGCCCAGTGTACATAGGATGGTGGCTCCGAATTGTGACAGTCTGGCCCAGTGTACATAGGATGGTGTCTTTGAATTGTGACAGTCTGGCACAGTGTACATAGGATGGTGGTTCCGAATTGTGACAGTCTGGCCCAGTGTACATAGGATGGTGGCTCCGAATTGTGACAGTCTGGCACAGTGTACATAGGATGGTGGCTTTGAATTGTGACAGTCTGGCACAGTGTACATTGGATGGTGGCTTTGAATTGTGACAGTCTGGCCCAGTGTACATAGGATGGTGGCTCCGAATTGTGACAGTCTGAACCAGTGTACATAGGATGGTGGCTTTGAATTGTGACAGTCTGGCCCAGTGTACATAGGATGGTAGCTCAGAATTGTGACAGTCTGGCACAGTGTACATAGGATGGTGGCTTTGAATTGTGACAGTCTGGCCCAGTATACATAGGATGGTGGCTTTGAATTGTGACAGTCTGGCACAGTGTGCATAGGATGGTGGCTCCGAATTGTGACAGTCTGAACCAGTGTACATAGGATGGTGGCTTTGAATTGTGACAGTCTGGCACAGTGTACATAGGATGGTGGCTCCGAATTGTGACAGTCTGGCCCAGTGTACATAGGATGGTGGCTCCGAATTGTGACAGTCTGGCACAGTGTACATAGGATGGTGGCTTTGAATTGTGACAGTCTGGCACAGTGTACATTGGATGGTGGCTTTGAATTGTGACAGTCTGGCCCAGTGTACATAGGATGGTGGCTCCGAATTGTGACAGTCTGAACCAGTGTACATAGGATGGTGGCTTTGAATTGTGACAGTCTGGCCCAGTGTACATAGGATGGTGGCTCAGAATTGTGACAGTCTGGCACAGTGTACATAGGATGGTGGCTTTGAATTGTGACAGTCTGGCCCAGTATACATAGGATGGTGGCTTTGAATTGTGACAGTCTGGCACAGTGTGCATAGGATGGTGGCTCCGAATTGTGACAGTCTGAACCAGTGTACATAGGATGGTGGCTTTGAATTGTAACAGTCTGGCACAGTGTACATAGGATGGTGGCTCTGAATTGTGACAGTCTGGCACAGTGTACATAGGATGGTGGCTTTGAATTGTGACAGTCTGGCCCAGTATACATAGGATGGTGGCTTTGAATTGTGACAGTCTGGCACAGTGTACATAGGATGGTGGCTTTGAATTGTGACAGTCTGTCCCAGTGTACATAGGATGGTGGCTCCGAATTGTGACAGTCTGGCACAGTGTACATAGGATGGTGGCTTTGAATTGTGACAGTCTGGCCCAGTGTACATAGGATGGTGGCTCCGAATTGTGACAGTCTGAACCAGTGTACATAGGATGGTGGCTTTGAATTGTGACAGTCTGGCCCAGTTTACATAGGATGGTGGCTCAGAATTGTGACAGTCTGAACCTGTGTACATAGGATGGTGGCTTTGAATTGTGACAGTCTGGCCCAGTGTACATAGGATGGTGGCTCCAAATTGTGACAGTCTGAACCAGTGTACATAGGATGGTGGCTTTGAATTGTAACAGTCTGGCACAGTGTACATAGGATGGTGGCTCCGAATTGTGACAGTCTGGCACAGTGTACATAGGATGGTGGCTTTGAATTGTGACAGTCTGGCCCAGTATACATAGGATGGTGGCTTTGAATTGTGACAGTCTGGCGCAGTGTACATAGGATGGTGGCTTTGAATTGTGACAGTCTGTCCCAGTGTACATAGGATGGTGGCTCCGAATTGTGACAGTCTGGCACAGTGTACATAGGATGGTGGCTTTGAATTGTGACAGTCTGGCCCAGTGTACATAGGATGGTGGCTCAGAATTGTGACAGTCTGAACCAGTGTACATAGGATGGTGGCTTTGAATTGTGACAGTCTGGCCCAGTGTACATAGGATGGTGGCTCAGAATTGTGACAGTCTGAACCAGTGTACATAGGATGGTGGCTTTGAATTGTGACAGTCTGGCCCAGTGTACATAGGATGGTGGCTCCAAATTGTGACAGTCTGAACCAGTGTACATAGGATGGTGGCTTTGAATTGTAACAGTTTGGCACAGTGTACATAGGATGGTGGCTCCGAATTGTGACAGTCTGGCACAGTGTACATAGGATGGTGGCTCCGAATTGTGACAGTCTGTCCCAGTGTACATAGGATGGTGGCTCCGAATTGTGACAGTCTGGCACAGTGTACATAGGATGGTGGCTTTGAATTGTGACAGTCTGGCACAGTGTACATAGGAAGGTGGCTTTGAATTGTGACAGTCTGGCTCAGTGTACATAGGATGGTGGCTCCGAATTGTGACAGTCTGAACCAGTGGACATAGGATGGTGGCTTTGAATTGTAACAGTCTGGCACAGTGTACATAGGATGGTGGCTCCGAATTGTGACAGTCTGGCACAGTGTACATAGGATGGTGGCTTTGAATTGTGACAGTCTGAACCAGTGTACATAGGGTGGTGGCATTGAATTGTGACAGTCTGGCACAGTGTACATAGGATGGTGGCTTTGAATTGTGACAGTCTGGCCCAGTGTACATAGGATGGTGGCTCCGAATTGTGACAGTCGGAACCAGTGTACATAGGATGGTGGCTTTGAATTGTAACAGTCTGGCACAGTGTACATATGATGGTGGCTCCGAATTGTGACAGTCTGGCCCAGTGTACATAGGATGGTGGCTTTGAATTGTGACAGTCTGGCACAGTGTACATAGGATGGTGGCTTTGAATTGTGACAGTCTGGCCCAGTGTACATAGGATGGTGGCTCTGAATTGTGACAGTCTGGCACAGTGTACATAGGATGGTGGCTTTGAATTGTGACAGTCTGGCGCAGTGTACATAGGAAGGTGGCTTTGAATTGTGACAGTCTGGCTCAGTGTACATAGGATGGTGGCTCCGAATTGTGACAGTCTGGCACAGTGTACATAGGATGGTGGCTTTGAATTGTGACAGTCTGAAGCAGTGTACATAGGATGGTGGCTTTGAATTGTGACAGTCTGGCACAGTGTACATAGGATGGTGGCTTTGAATTGTGACAGTCTGTCCCAGTGTACATAGGATGGTGGCTCCGAATTGTGACAGTCTGGCACAGTGTACATAGGATGGTGGCTTTGAATTGTGACAGTCTGGCACAGTGTACATAGGATGGTGGCTTTGAATTGTGACAGTCTGGCCCAGTGTACATAGGATGGTGGCTCCGAATTGTGACAGTCGGAACCAGTGTACATAGGATGGTGGCTTTGAATTGTAACAGTCTGGCACAGTGTACATATGATGGTGGCTCCGAATTGTGACAGTCTGGCCCAGTGTACATAGGATGGTGGCTTTGAATTGTGACAGTCTGGCACAGTGTACATAGGATGGTGGCTTTGAATTGTGACAGTCTGGCCCAGTGTACATAGGATGGTGGCTCTGAATTGTGACAGTCTGGCACAGTGTACATAGGATGGTGGCTTTGAATTGTGACAGTCTGGCACAGTGTACATAGGAAGGTGGCTTTGAATTGTGACAGTCTGGCTCAGTGTACATAGGATGGTGGCTCCGAATTGTGACAGTCTGGCACAGTGTACATAGGATGGTGGCTTTGAATTGTGACAGTCTGAACCAGTGTACATAGGATGGTGGCTTTGAATTGTAACAGTCTGTCACAGTGTACATAGGATGGTGGCTCCGAATTGTGACAGTCTGAACCAGTGTACATAGGATGGTGGCTTTGAATTGTAACAGTCTGGCACAGTGTACATAGGATGGTGGCTCCGAATTGTGACAGTCTGGCCCAGTGTACATAGGATGGTGGCTTTGAATTGTGACAGTCTGGCACAGTGTACATAGGATGGTGGCTTTGAATTGTGACAGTCTGAACCAGTGTACATAGGATGGTGGCTTTGAATTGTAACAGTCTGTCACAGTGTACATAGGATGGTGGCTCCGAATTGTGACAGTCTGAACCAGTGTACATAGGATGGTGGCTTTGAATTGTAACAGTCTGGCACAGTGTACATAGGATGGTGGCTCCGAATTGTGACAGTCTGGCCCAGTGTACATAGGATGGTGGCTTTGAATTGTGACAGTCTGGCACAGTGTACATAGGATGGTGGCTTTGAATTGTGACAGTCTGGCCCAGTGTACATAGGATGGTGGCTCCGAATTGTGACAGTCTGGCACAGTGTACATAGGATGGTGGCTTTGAATTGTAACAGTCTGGCACAGTGTACATAGGAAGGTGGCTTTGAATTGTGACAGTCTGGCTCAGTGTACATAGGATGGTGGCCCCGAATTGTGACAGTCTGGCACAGTGTACATAGGATGGTGGCTTTGAATTGTGACAGTCTGAACCAGTGTACATAGGATGGTGGCTTTGAATTGTGACAGTCTGGCACAGTGTACATAGGATGGTGGCTTCGAATTTTGACAGTCTGAACCAGTGTACATAGGATGGTGGCTTTGAATTGTTACAGTCTGGCACAGTGTACATAGGATGGTGGCTTTGAATTGTGACAGTCTGGCCCAGTGTACATAGGATGGTGGCTTTGAATTGTGACAGTCTGGCACAGTGTACATAGGATGGTGGCTTTGAATTGTGACAGTCTGTCCCAGTGTACATAGGATGGTGGCTCCGAATTGTGACAGTCTGGCACAGTGTACATAGGATGGTGGCTTTGAATTGTGACAGTCTGGCACAGTGTACATAGGATGGTGGCTTTGAATTGTGACAGTCTGGCTCAGTGTACATAGGATGGTGGCTCCGAATTGTGACAGTCTGGCACAGTGTACATAGGATGGTGGCTTTGAATTGTGACAGTCTGAACCAGTGTACATAGGATGGTGGCTTTGAATTGTAACAGTCTGTCACAGTGTACATTGGATGGTGGCTTTGAATTGTGACAGTCTGGCCCAGTGTACATAGGATGGTGGCTCCGAATTGTGACAGTCTGAACCAGTGTACATAGGATGGTGGCTTTGAATTGTGACAGTCTGGCCCAGTGTACATAGGATGGTGGCTCAGAATTGTGACAGTCTGGCAAAGTGTACATAGGATGGTGGCTTTGAATTGTGACAGTCTGGCCCAGTATACATAGGATGGTGGCTTTGAATTGTGACAGTCTGGCACAGTGTACATAGGATGGTGGCTCCGAATTGTGAAAGTCTGGCACAGAGTACATAGGATGGTGGCTTTGAATTTTGACAGTCTGAACCAGTGCACATAGGGTGGTGGCTTTGAATTGTGACAGTCTGGCACATTGTACATAGGATGGTGGCTTTGAATTGTGACAGTCTGGCACAGTGTACATAGGATGGTGGTTTTGAATTGTGACTGTCTGGCCCAGTGTACATTGGATGGTGGCTTTGAATTGTGACAGTCTGGCACAGTGTAAATAGGATGGTGGCTCCGAATTGTGACTGTCTGGCCCAGTGTACATTGGATGGTGGCTTTGAATTGTGACAGTCTGGCACAGTGTAAATAGGATGGTGGCTCCGAATTGTGACAGTCTGAACCAGTGTACATAGGATGGTGGCTTTGAATTGTGACAGTCTGGCCCAGTGTACATAGGATGGTGGCTCCGAATTGTGACAGTCTGGCACAGTGTAAATAGGATGGTGGCTTTGAATTGTGACAGTCTGGCCCAGTGTACATAGGATGCTGGCTCCGAATTGTGACAGTCTGAACCAGTGTACATAGGATGGTGGCTTTGAATTGTGACAGTCTGGCCCAGTGTACATAGGATGGTGGCTCTGAATTGTGACAGTCTGGCACAGTGTACATAGGATGGTGGTTTTGAATTGTGACTGTCTGGCCCAGTGTACATTGGATGGTGGCTTTGAATTGTGACAGTCTGGCACAGTGTAAATAGGATGGTGGCTCCGAATTGTGACAGTCTGAACCAGTGTACATAGGATGGTGGCTTTGAATTGTGACAGTCTGGCCCAGTGTACATAGGATGGTGGCTCCGAATTGTGACAGTCTGGCACAGTGTAAATAGGATGGTGGCTTTGAATTGTGACAGTCTGGCCCAGTGTACATAGGATGCTGGCTCCGAATTGTGACAGTCTGAACCAGTGTACATAGGATGGTGGCTTTGAATTGTGACAGTCTGGCCCAGTGTACATAGGATGGTGGCTCTGAATTGTGACAGTCTGGCACAGTGTACATAGGATGGTGGCTTTGAATTGTGACAGTCTGGCCCAGTGTACATTGGATGGTGGCTTTGAATTGTGACAGTCTGGCACAGTGTACATAGGATGGTGGCTCCGAATTGTGACAGTCTGGCACAGTGTACATTGGATGGTGGCTTTGAATTGTGACAGTCTGGCCCAGTGTAAATAGGATGGTGGCTCCGAATTGTGACAGTCTGAACCAGTGTACATAGGATGGTGGCTTTGAATTGTGACAGTCTGGCCCAGTGTACATAGGATGGTGGCTCCGAATTGTGACAGTCTGGCCCAGTGTACATAGGATGGTGGCTCCGAATTGTGACAGTCTGGCACAGTGTACATAGGATGGTGGCTTTGAATTGTGACAGTCTGGCCCAGTGTACATAGGATGCTGGCTCCGAATTGTGACAGTCTGAACCAGTGTACATAGGATGGTGGCTTTGAATTTTGACAGTCTGAACCAGTGTACATAGGATGGTGGCTCTGAATTGTGACAGTCTGGCACAGTGTACATAGGATGGTGGCTTTGAATTGTGACAGTCTGGCCCAGTGTACATAGGATGGTGGTTTTGAATTGTGACTGTCTGGCCCAGTGTACATTGGATGGTGGCCCCGAATTGTGACAGTCTGAACCAGTGTACATAGGATGGTGGCTTTGAATTGTGACAGTCTGGCCCGGTGTACATAGGATGGTGGCTCCGAATTGTGACAGTCTGAACCAGTGTACATAGGATGGTGGCTTTGAATTGTGACAGTCTGGCCCAGGGTACATAGGATGGTGGCTCTGAATTGTGACAGTCTGGCACAGTGTACATAGGATGGTGGCTTTGAATTGTGACAGTCTGGCCCAGTGTACATTGGATGGTGGCTTTGAATTGTGACAGTCTGGCACAGTGTAAATAGGATGGTGGCTCCGAATTGTGACAGTCTGAACCACTGTACATAGGATGGTGGCTTTGAATTGTGACAGTCTGGCCCGGTGTACATAGGATGTTGGCTCCGAATTGTGACAGTCTGGCACAGTGTACATAGGATGGTGGCTTTGAATTGTGACAGTCTGGCCCAGTGTACATAGGATGGTGGCTCCGAATTGTGACAGTCTGGCCCAGTGTACATAGGATGGTGGCTTTGAATTGTGACAGTCTGGCACAGTGTACATAGGATGGTGGCTTTGAATTGTGACAGTCTGTCCCAGTGTACATAGGATGGTGGCTCCGAATTGTGACATTCTGGCACAGTGTACATAGGATGGTGGCTTTGAATTGTGACAGTCTGGGACAGTGTACATAGGATGGTGGCTTTGAATTGTGACAGTCTGGCTCAGTGTACATAGGATGGTGGCTTTGAATTGTGACAGTCTGTCCCAGTGTACATAGGATGGTGGCTCCGAATTGTGACATTCTGGCACAGTGTACATAGGATGGTGGCTTTGAATTGTGACAGTCTGGCACAGTGTACATAGGATGGTGGCTTTGAATTGTGACAGTCTGGCCCAGTGTACATAGGATGGTGGCTCCGAATTGTGACAGTCTGAACCAGTGTACATAGGATGGTGGCTTTGAATTGTGACAGTCTGGCCCAGTGTACATAGGATGGTGGCTCCGAATTGTGACAGTCTGGCCCAGTGTACATAGGATGGTGGCTCCGAATTGTGACAGTCTGGCACAGTGTACATAGGATGGTGGCTTTGAATTGTGACAGTCTGGCCCAGTGTACATAGGATGCTGGCTCCGAATTGTGACAGTCTGAACCAGTGTACATAGGATGGTGGCTTTGAATTGTGACAGTCTGGCCCAGTGTACATAGGATGGTGGCTCTGAATTGTGACAGTCTGGCACAGTGTACATAGGATGGTGGCTTTGAATTGTGACAGTCTGGCCCAGTGTACATTGGATGGTGGCTTTGAATTGTGACAGTCTGGCACAGTGTAAATAGGATGGTGGCTCCGAATTGTGACAGTCTGAACCAGTGTACATAGGATGGTGGCTTTGAATTGTGACAGTCTGGCCCGGTGTACATAGGATGGTGGCTCCGAATTGTGACAGTCTGAACCAGTGTACATAGGATGGTGGCTTTGAATTGTGACAGTCTGGCCCAGTGTACATAGGATGGTGGCTTTGAATTGTGACAGTCTGGCCCAGTGTACATTGGATGGTGGCTTTGAATTGTGACAGTCTGGCACAGTGTAAATAGGATGGTGGCTCCGAATTGTGACAGTCTGAACCAGTGTACATAGGATGGTGGCTTTGAATTGTGACAGTCTCGCCCGGTGTACATAGGATGGTGGCTCCGAATTGTGACAGTCTGGCACAGTGTACATAGGATGGTGGCTTTGAATTGTGACAGTCTGGCCCAGTGTACATAGGATGGTGGCTCCGAATTGTGACAGTCTGGCCCAGTGTACATAGGATGGTGGCTTTGAATTGTGACAGTCTGGCACAGTGTACATAGGATGGTGGCTTTGAATTGTGACAGTCTGTCCCAGTGTACATAGGATGGTGGCTCCGAATTGTGACATTCTGGCACAGTGTACATAGGATGGTGGCTTTGAATTGTGACAGTCTGGGACAGTGTACATAGGATGGTGGCTTTGAATTGTGACAGTCTGGCTCAGTGTACATAGGATGGTGGCTTTGAATTGTGACAGTCTGTCCCAGTGTACATAGGATGGTGGCTCCGAATTGTGACATTCTGGCACAGTGTACATAGGATGGTGGCTTTGAATTGTGACAGTCTGGCACAGTGTACATAGGATGGTGGCTTTGAATTGTGACAGTCTGGCACAGAGTACATAGGATGGTGGCTTTGAATTGTGACAGTCTGGTACAGTGTACATAGGATGGTTGCTCCGAATTGTGACAGTCTGGCACAGTGTACATAGGATGGTGGCTCCGAATTGTGACAGTCTGGTACAGTGTACATAGGATGGTGGCTCCGAATTGTGACAGTCTGGCCCAGTGTACATAGGATGGTGGCTTTGAATTGTGACAGTCTGGCCCAGTGTACATAGGATGGTGGCTCCGAATTGTGACAGTCTGGCCCAGTGTACATAGGATGGTGGCTTTGAATTGTGACAGTCTGGCACAGTGTACATAGGATGGTGGCTTTGAATTGTGACAGTCTGGCCCAGTGTACATAGGATGGTGGCTTTGAATTGTGACAGTCTGGCACAGTGTACATAAGATGGTGGCTTTGAATTGTGACAGTCTGGCCCAGTGTATATAGGATGGTGGCTCCGAATTGTGACAGTCTGGCACAGTGTACATAGGATGGTGGTTTTGAATTGTGACAGTCTGGCCCAGTGTACATAGGATGGTGGCTCCGAATTGTGACAGTCTGGCCCAGTGTACATAGGATGGTGGCTCCGAATTGTGACAGTCTGGCCCAGTGTACATAGGATGGTGGCTCCGAATTGTGACAGTCTGGCCCAGTGTACATAGGATGGTGGCTCCGAATTGTGACAGTCTGGCCCAGTGTACATAGGATGGTGGCTCCGAATTGTGACAGTCTGGCCCAGTGTACATAGGATGGTGGCTCCGAATTGTGACAGTCTGGCCCAGTGTACATAGGATGGTGGCTCCGAATTGTGACAGTCTGGCCCAGTGTACATAGGATGGTGGCTCCGAATTGTGACAGTCTGGCACAGTGTACATAGGATGGTGGCTCCGAATTGTGACAGTCTGGCCCAGTGTACATAGGATGGTGGCTTTGAATTGTGACAGTCTGGCCCAGTGTACATAGGATGGTGGCTCTGAATTGTGACAGTCTGAACCAGTGTACATAGGATGGTGGCTCCGAATTGTGACAGTCTGAACCAGTAATTAGAGTGTAGCAATGTTTCATCTCTGGGAAAGAGGTTGCATAGGGGAAAATAATTCATCACCCACATGGCTGTGTGATCACTTTTGGACTTTTGTCAAAATGGGACAGTGAGAGCTAGGCAGCAACATCCCAGATATGGCAGCAATACTTCTTTCTTTGTTTGATCTGACTCTTGTAAAAATGCATGGCAGTAGGAATTAGGTATTTTCTGGAGCAGTGTCTTTAGTGATGGTATGAATAATAATTAATAATGATTAATAATAAAGAATGCAAATAATAATGTATTAATATGCTCTTATGAAATTATTTTTGCTGTGTGGGTAGTAATAATCACATGAGCCCTAGTGAAGCACATACTATGCAGTTAAGGAAAGGATCATTTGCATTGACTCAGTGATTCTGACTACAGTTGAATCCTTATACTTTTTTTTAATGGAATTTACCCCAAGCAAAACCACTAAGACACATGGCATTACTGGGTGTGAAAGAATTAGAAAATAGAAAACGTTATGAAAAAGTGAGAACAATGGAAAAGTAATCAGGAAAATATCATAACGATTAAATTTAGATCAAAACTAATCCGAAAAATCAATAAAAAGGAATAGGAATTAATAAAATTAAGTAAAGAGAAAATAAAAGATTCTCTGTATAAGTCCAAAAAAAAGAAGAATGACAATAAAGAAAAGAAAGAATAACAGTAATAAAATGAGATAAACAAAAACATTAAATAGGAGATGAAAGAAGAAAAAAAAGAAATTATAAAAAGTTAACAGGGGAAATAGAATAAAATTGAAAACAAAAAGATTAAAAGAAGGAAAAGGAAAATGATCAAAAAGGAAAAAAATGAAAAGAAAATTTAAGAAAGAAGATAAAGAATAATACAGAAGAGAGAAAAGAGAAGAAAATGATAAAAATAGAATATGGTAAAACAGAAGAAGTAAAAGTTAAAAAAAGCAAAAATTATCAGAAAAGGAAAAAGAGGGAGAAAACAAGAATTTAGAAAATAAGAATGTTGTCAATGGTTTTCTGTTTCTGTTTGTGGGTGTATAGAATTGTTAATGGAAACGGTTTTGCATATTAGTGATTTGATGATAGCGTATATATTTCTGTATTTCTTATTGGACTGTTTTTCCTGTCCCAAGGACATGGTACTTGGTTAGAAACAGACGACAGAACACCTGAAAATGCAATCCTTACAATGGAATGTCATAATCTTTAGCATATCTATGAAAAACATAAAAAAGTAATGGTGAGAATAAAGGTAACGTTTATACTCAAGGAATACTGTTGTACTATGTGCAACATAAAAAAGAATAATCAACATATTCTGGCAATATGAGCATTACCTTCATTACTATAAACAACACTAATAATACTATTCATATCCAATATTATTATAACAGCATTATTAAATACTTACACTGTTATCATAGCCACCTTCATTGTACCAAATCTAATATCAGCTCTAATGTAAAGCACTTCTTTGCTAAAGTTGTTTTCATAATAACTATTATATAACTATTATATCTTTTTGTATCTAATTTCTTATATATTTTATATGTATTTCTATCTATCTATCTATCTATCTATCTATCTATATCAATATTATTTTTATAATCGTATTTTTAACAATATATCCATAATCATAAATTTGTATAATTATAAAAAAAAAATTATAATTATCAATATTATTAGATGTGGCATATTGTCTTTGTCTAAATAAATAATATTAAATGTTAAAATAAAATTTAAACATGATCATTTGTAGAAGAAAAAGAAAAACCCATAAGGTTGATTGTTGTTGTTGTTGTTGCTGCTGCCACCACCACCACCACCACCACCACCACCACCATCATCATCATCATCATCATCATTATTATTATTATTACTATTATTATTATTATTTTTTTTTTTTTTTTTTTTTTTTTTTTCCTTGTGTGTCTGTTGTATACACATTTCTTTTTGGGTCTCAACTAGAGACCTAAGGTGAAAAATGACTATATACCATCTTCCACTGATCATTTTTATATAAAAAAAAAACAAAACAAAAAAAAAAGATCACACACATTTTACATAGATAATGATCTTTGCAATGTGTGAGCTGTACTTGTGAATACAGTTTTTTGTATTTCTTTAAAGCATGGGCTACAAGAATCTTTATTATTATTATTATTATTATTATTATTATTATATTAGTGTCACACATTGACATAGTCAATGGAAATTCTGTTCTTGAGGCAGGATGTCAACAAGACTCCACCTAACTCAAGAACTCTTCAGAGAATCCTCACAGAGTAAAAGATGGCAGTTTTCTGGAGATATACAATCTTGGTTTCAATTTCAATTTTCCCTATGTGTTTCTTTTCACTTTTCTAGGTGGTATTCCAAGCACATCCATTACTACAGGATCATCATCATCATCGTCATCATCATCATCATCATCATCATCATCATCATCATTATTATTATTATTATTATTTAATACATCCTAATAGAATAAGTCATTTAATTTATAGTAATTAGATAAGTAATATTTTAAACTAATTTACTATTAGAGACTTTTATTAAAATATTATTTACATTATTACTTTGTAAACATTTAATTTTTTTAATATCATGTCCCTTTACCAAGTAATTGATTATGGCTCTCCACAGTCTTTTTTTATTACCTTACCAAGTGGGGTTGTTTCCTGTTGATGTGTTCACAGTTTTGAATTCAGAATAATGATTCTCCAAGATCAGCTGCCTAGTCCCTTTCTAGAGAGAGACCAGTCTATTCAATTAGTAAAAATAAAATATTACTTCTGCTTAGCTTATTTAGTTTAAAATATTATTTATTTTATTACTATAAATTATTACTCTTGTACATTGTTGCCATTATTAATAAAATATATTATATTATTAAAAAATTTAAATTAATGCAAATAGCACCATGATAAGCAAGTGATATTTCATAGGACCAGGCGGTATTTAAGTATCTACCGTGAAATTGAAATATATTTAACTGACGTGGCACACCAAGTGTAAAAATAAAATGAATTAGGCAAAAACATTTCAGTAGTTAATGAACGAAACTTTTATTTTATTTATTTATTTATTATTAATTTGAGCTTTTCACCCCAGGATCAGATGTGGTCTTCACGGTTGGTGATTCTGCGGATATGGTGACATTCTCCAGTAATTGGTAATCCTATAGGTTTGCAGCCCAAATTAAGTACTTATGTATACCTTCTATATTATGCCTCCTATATTATAGCAGGGTAAATTATTTTGACCAAAAAACTGTATATTGAAACATTTCAACACAGTTACATTTTTTACATTCATTACAATAAGTCAATTACAAAACAAATATAGAAATAATAAATTTGTCTTTATCTGCTAGTGAAATTCTAAGAGTTTTGAGCTTTTCAGTTTTAAATGTACTAAAGTCTTAAATTACTTTCACAACTTTTCAATGTTTTCTTTGAACTTATTTTTCTTCAGGATCTTCTTTGGTATCAATAACGCTTCATGTATAATAACATTGTGTACATGGTACACCCGTCCCACATTATGTACATATCAACACAAATTCAATCGTACATTATCTGATGATTAGTACCATTTTCAAGCTTCTTCTTTTTCTATGTGTCATATTCCTTTAGGCACTGAAAGATCATAGCTCTCCACAACTTCCTGTCTTAATATTTTTTAGTAAGGTTTGTCCTTTTACTATCTCTCCTGGTCCCTAATCTGCATACTATTTACACAAGCTTATTAGGTTGGTTATTTACTGCGTTCCTCTGTCCCTCTTCCCTTCAATATCTCATGTATGTGTCAAATTCTCCAAGCCATCTTTCCTCAATATGTGCCTGAGAAATATCAATTACCTCTTTCTGATTTTAAGAATAAATGTTCTTTTTGTTACCATTTTCTATAAAACTTTCTATCTGTTAATAATATTCCTATCTGTTAATAATTCGTTTAGTTTCTGGAAGGCATCTTTTGTTATTCTGATGTTCCTTCATATTTTTGCACCATAATTTTCATTGTCTATTACTAGAACTAGACTATTCAAATAGTTACTTTTTTGTACCTGCTTCATTCTAATTTCTTCAATTCAAAACTTACACTAGTGGCTGTCTCTCTTGAAGACAAGCATAAATTCTGTCTTTTTATAGTTGATTGTTAGTTTTTCTACAGACTTTTCTTTACTACATAGTATAAGGGGACTCTGAAAAATTCTCAGTCCTTCATAAAATACTGATATTTGATCATTTAATTAGATTTGGGGAAGTTCATCGGACCAAGAACATTTAAGTATATGCATTGGTTCATCAGACCAAGAACATTTATGTATATACATTGACTGTTAGGGGCAGAGAAACTATTGAACATCTTTCAGGGCATGTTGAGTAGTACGGATATCATATGGGCAGGCATTATTCTGCTGGAACAACACATTGTCTTTTTTTTTTAAATCATTTTGTCCCAAGTAAGGAAATAAAGTCATTAAGGTGCAAGGGGATACTGAGTATTAGAGAATATGAAAAAAATAAACTATTAAGAACAGAGGATAATAAACAAGAATTAAGAAGACAGATGGCATTTTTTGAAGATCAAGCTTGACTGGAAAGCATGAAGCCATAAGAGAGTTCCACAAGTGAGAAGTGCAATAGAAGAAACTGTTAGCATAGAAATGGTTACATCTAACCATTTCAGTTGTAAAATGATGATATCTGACCACCAATCTGTACTTAAATTAGGAAAGTTGAGGTACTATAGAGGAAAGTTCATCAGAGCAATTACCATGAAAGTATAGGGAAGCTACATTACAGTGGTGGGAAAGTGACTGAAGCTAAGATACCATTCCAGGACCAATAACATTGCAAATTCTTCATTGTATTTTATCAAGAATCTCTAAATATATAGCAGGAGCACCAGGCCAGATGTTGCAGCAATATTCAAAGCATAGACAAATGGTAGACTTATAAACTTGTAAATTAGATTCTGGAGAGAAAAATTGTCTAGCACAACATGATGAACCAAATTTACTAGCAGCAGTCCTCACAATTGATTCAATATACACTTTTCACTTCATGTCAGTACAAAATGTTAATCTGATAAGGTGCAGTGAGTCACTCTCCTGAAGGTTAGCATCAGCCATACTGATGGAAGGCTAAAAGGGTTATCTCAGATGATTAAAAGAGGGCAGTTCTGTTTTTGAGGCATTAAAATTAACAAGTTACTCCTTGCCATATTTAAGAACAGATTGTAGGTCATGTTTTTTAGATCAGCTGCCAATCAGACTTACCATTAAGACTGAGCTGAGAAGTGATGAGACCAGGAAGGTTATTTATGAAAATTAGAATCAACGTAGTTGTATTGGATAATAGAGACCTGTATTGCTTAAAATAAAGCAGAACAAGTTCAACAACTCTTCTAGACATACATAGCAATGTTCAGTGTTCCCTTCTAAAAAATGAAAGGGAAGTGAAAGTTAGGAATTATAGCACACCATACCATAATGCCAGAGGTAATGCTTGTTTGTTATGGACAAATACACTCTTCAAAATATTGCTTCTCATATACTCTTCAAGCTATTAATCTGATTTTTATTGTGGTCTGGCATTATGTTCATTACAATGTATAAATCTTGGTGGCTGTACTTTATGGCTGTCCAGATATAGGAATGTTTATTTGAGCACCGTTTTCAATATCAAAATATTATTGATGCCTTACATTCAAAATGTACAGCAATTCTACATGACAATCCAGTTTTTCAAATGTTCACAATCCGATTATTCTCAAAGAGGTCAAATTGAATAACAGCAGGATGTGTGTATCTCTATGGCATGACACCTGTTAGTGTTGAACTTTTTCATGATACTTAACCATATAGTAACATCAAATTTTTAAAGAAATTGCCCAAAGTTATAATGTTTTGGTCTAAGTACTTTCAATCACCACTAGTCATTATAAGGAGGGTTAAAGTTAACAGTTACAATAAAAACATTTTATCATTTATGACTGATAACAATAATGTTCATAATAATGACTAGTGATAGTTGAAAGAAAATCAAAACATTATGAACTTTGGATTGTTTCTCCATGAATTTGTGCGACTACTTATATGCAAACTGGAAAAAAATGTAATAAAATATTAAACGGATAGACTTTACCATTCCATTTCATTAGAACATATTTGAACACACACACACACACACATGCACACACACACACACACACACACACTATTTTCCTCTTTATTGAAAAAATGTGAGAAATATACTGTTAGACATGTGATTATAAAATTATCTTTAAGTAATTAATTTTTTACTTTTCTTCCTTTACATACAGCATAAAGCACGTCACTAAATGAATTAAGAAAGAAAGAAAGAAAGAAAGAAAGAAGGAAGGAAGGAAGGAATGAGAACTGTATTGATGGAAGTCACTAGAACAGGTCCTTGATGCAGGAAATCCAGAAGTGGTCTCACAGATGAGAAAGCCTGTAACAATTTACAGTGAGAAAATCTGGGTCTATTCACCCAGGAAGTCTCAGCAACTAACATGAAACCTAATCTTTCTCATATAAAGTCCCTTCCTGAATGGTTGTCCAGACGTTTAAGCCATGAATATTCAAAGCCATGATGGCAAGGTTCTAGCTTTTACCAATTTGGAAAAGATGTTACAATAAACAGAACTTGATCAAAGAAAATAAGTTTGTTTTTATTGGTTCATAATTTTATGTTCTATGTTATACACCCATTGACAATTATTTTACTTGGTGCCATATTGAGTAATTTTGCTTCATGGTTTTTGTCAGGGTAATGAGTGGTTACTTGGCATTGTCCATCCCTTATCAAAGTAACATGTGGCAGATTGTACTGGGCTTTATGTTACCAAGAAGAAGGAATAATCTTTGAATGAACAAATTGTAGAACATTAAAGATGGGCTGTGTAATGGAGCTAGGCAGATTAAATTGCCATATTATTTACCCAATGCTGGGAGTAGAAGTTAGAAGTTAATTCATGCCTTTCCTAAGTGCATCATTGCAAAGAGAATATTTACTGCAACTTAAAACATACACATACAGCATAGATACTGATCTAATCTTGTCCATGTTTGTTCACCAGGTTTTTCTTTTAGAAAATAAAATTCTCTTTGAGGAATTTTTAAATTTCTCAAAGAGCATTTTATTTTCTATTTTTTTGTATTTCCGACTGGTTCTCCATCTTACAGTATTTATTCTCCTTTTATTGATTTTCTGAATAGTTTTCTCGTATTTTTGCTACATTTCTCAAATCCCTTTTCAGTTATGTGGACAACTGATTGATGTTAATGAGTCTTCTATCTCCTTTCTTTTCACATATATTCTTGTCTGTATCATGCTTAGGGTGTGAATCCTGAGCATATTTATGCTTAGCATGTAAATCCTGAGCATATTTATGCTTATGGTGTAAATCCTGAGCATATTTATGCTTAGGGTGTAAATCCTGATCATATTTATGCTTAGGTTGTAAATCCTGAACATATTAATGCTTAGGGTGTAAATCCTGAGCATATTTATGCGTAGCGGGTAAATCCTGAGCATATTTATGCTTCAGGTGTAAATCCTGAGCATATTTATGCTTAGCGTGTAAATCCTGAGCATATTTATGCTTAGGGTGCAAATCCTGAGAATATTGATGCTCAGGGTGTAAATCCTGAGCATATTTATGCTTAGAGTGTAAATCATGAGCATATTTATGCTTAGCATGTAAATCCTGAGCATATTTATGCTTAGGGTGTAAATCCTGAGCATATTTATGCTTAGGGTGTAAATCCTGATCATATTTATGCTTAGGGTGTAAATCCTGAACATATTAATGCTTAGAGTGTAAATCCTGAGCATATTTATGCTTAGCGTGTAAATCCTGAGCATATTTATTCTTAGGGTGTAAATCCTGAGAATAGTTATGCTCAGGGTGTAAATCCTGAGCATATTTATGCTTATGGTGTAAATCCTGAGTATATTTATGCTTAGGGTGTAATTCCTGAGAATATTTATGCTTAGGGTGTAAATCCTGAGCATATTTATGCTTAGGGTGTAAAACCTGAGCATATTTATGCTTAGCGTGTGAATCCTGAGCATATTTATGCTGAGGGTGTAAATCCTGAGCATATTTATGCTTAGCGTGTAAATCCTGAGTATATTTATGCTTAGGGTGTAAAATCTGAGCATATTTATGCTTAGGGTGTAAATCCTGAGCATATTTATGCTTATGGCGTAAATCCTGAGCATATTTATGCTTAGCATGTAAATCCTGAGCATATTTATGCCTAGCGTGTAAATCCTGAGCATATTTATGCTTAGGGTGCAAATCCTGAGCATATTTATGCTTAGCGTGTAAATCCTGAGCATATTTATGCTTCGGGTGTAAAATCTGAGCATATTTATGCTTATAGTGTAAATCCTGAGCATATTTATGCTTAGCGTGTAAATCCTGAGCATATTTATGCTTAGGGTGTAAATCCTGAGCATATTTATGCTTAGGGTGTAAAATCTGAGCATATTTATGTCTATGGTGTAAATCCTGAGCATATTTATGCTTAGCGTGTAAATCCTGAGCATATTTATGCTTAGCGTGTAAATCCTGAGCATATTTATGCTTAGGGTGTAAATCCTGAGCATATTTATGCTTATGGTGTAAAATCTGAGCATATTTATGCTTATGGTGTAAAACCTGAGCATATTTATGCTTAGCGTGTAGATCCTGGGCATATTTATGCTTAGCGTGTAAAATCTGAGCATATTTATGCTTATGGTGTAAAATCTGAGTATATTTATGCTTATGGTGTAAATCCTGAGAATATTTATGCTTAGCGTGTAAATCGTGAGCATATTTATGCTTTGGGTGTAAAATCTGAGCATATTTATGCTTATGTTGTAAATCCTGAGCATATTTATGCTTAGCTTGTAAATCCTGAGCATATTTATGCTTAGGGTGTAAATCCTGAGCACATTTATGCTTAGGGTGTAAAATCTGAGCATATTTATGCCTATGGTGTAAATCCTGAGCATATTTATGCTTAGCGTGTAAATCCTGAGCATATTTATGCTTAGCGTGTAAATCCTGAGCATATTTATGCTTAGCGTGTAAATCCTTATCATATTTATGCTTAGGGTGTAAATCCTGAGTATATTTATGCTTATGGTGTAAATCCTGAGTATATTTATGCTTAGGGTGTAAAATCTGAGCATATTTATGCTTAGGGTGTAAATCCTGAGCATATTTATGCTTATGGCGTAAATCCTGAGCATATTTATGCTTGGCATGTAAATCCTGAGCATATTTATGCCTAGCGTTTAAATCCTGAGCATATTTATGCTTAGGGTGCAAATCCTGAGCATATTTATGCTTAGCGTGTAAATCCTGAGCATATTTATGCTTCGGGTGTAAAATCTGAGCATATTTATGCTTATAGTGTAAATCCTGAGCATATTTATGCTTAGCGTGTAAATCCTGAGCATATTTATGCTTAGGGTGTAAATCCTGAGCATATTTATCCTTAGGGTGTAAAATCTGAGCATATTTATGTCTATGGTGTAAATCCTGAGCATATTTATGCTTAGCGTGTAAATCCTGAGCATATTTATGCTTAGGGTGTAAATCCTGAGCATATTTATGCTTAGGGTGTAAATCCTGAGCATATTTATGCTTAGAGTGTAAATCCTGAGCATATTTATGCTTAGCGTGTAAATCCTGAGCATATTTATGCTTAGGGTGTAAATCTGAGCATATTTATGCTTACCGTGTAAATCCTGAGCATATTTATGCTTAGGGTGCAAATCCCGGGCATATTTATGCTTAGGGTGTAAAATCTGAGCATATTTATTCTTATGGTGTAAATCCTGAGCATATTTATGCTTAGGGTGTAAATCCTGAGCATATTTATGCTTATGGTGTAAATCCTGAGCATATTTATGCTTAGCGTGTAAATCCTGAGCATATTTATGCTTAGGGTGTAAATCCTGAGCATATTTATGCTTATGGTGTAAAATCTGAGCATTTTTATGCTTATGGTGTAAATCCTGAGCATATTGATGCTTAGCGTGTAGATCCTGGGCATATTTATGCTTAGCGTGTAAAATCTGAGCATATTTATGCTTATGGTGTAAAATCTGAGTATATTTATGCTTATGGTGTAAATCCTGAGAATATTTATGCTTAGCGTGTAAATCGTGAGCATATTTATGCTTAGGGTGTAAAATCTGAGCATATTTATGCTTATGTTGTAAATCCTGAGCATATTTATGCTTAGCGTGTAAATCCTGAGCATATTTATGATTAGGGTGTAAAATCTGAGCATATTTATGCTTAGCGTGTAAATCCTGAGCATATTTATGCTTAGCTTGTAAATCCTGAGCATATTTATGCTTAGGGTGTAAATCCTGAGCATATTTATGCTTAGGGTGTAAAATCTGAGCATATTTATGCCTATGGTGTAAATCCTGAGCATATTTATGCTTAGCGTGTAAATCCTGAGCATATTTATGCTTAGCGTGTAAATCCTGAGCATATTTATACGTAGCGTGTAAATCCTGAGCATATTTATGCTTAGCGTATAAATCCTGAGCAGATTTATGCTTAGCGTGTAAATCCTGACCATATTTATGCTTAGTGTGTAAATCCTGAGCATATTTATACGTAGCGTGTAAATCCTGAGCATATTTATGCTTAGCGTGTAAATCCTGAGCATATTTATGCTTAGGGTGTAAATCCTGAGCATATTTATGCTTAGGGTGCAAAATCTGAGCATATTTATGCTTAGCGTGTAAATCCTGAGCATATTTATGTTTATCGTGTAAATCCTGAGCATATTTATGCTTGGGGTGTAAATCCTGAGCATATTTATGCTTAGGGTGTAAAATCTGAGCATATTTATGCGTATTGTGTAAATCCTGAGCATATTTATACGTAGCGTGTAAATCCTGAGCATATTTATACTTAGCGTGTAAATCTTGAGCATATTTATGCTCAGGGTGTAAATCCTGGGCATACTTATGCTTAGCGTGTAAATCCTGAGCATATTTATACGTAGCGTGTAAATACTGAGCATATTTATGCTTAGCGTGTAAATCCTGAGCATATTTATGCTTAGAGTGCAAAATCTGAGCATATTTAAGCTTCGCGTATAAATCCTGACCATATTTATGCTTAGCGTGTAAATCCTGACCATATTTATGCTTAGCGTGTAAATCCTGAGCATATTTATGCTTAGGGTGTAAATCCTGAGCATATTTATGCTTAGCGTGTAAATCCTGAGCATATTTATGCTTAGGATGCAAAATCTGGGCATATTTATGCTTAGCGTGTAAATCCTGAGCATATTTATGCTTAGGGTGTAAATCCCGAGCATATTTATGCTTAGGGTGTAAAATCTGAGCATATTTATGCCTATTGTGTAAATCCTGAGCATATTTATACGTAGCGTGTAAATCCTGAGCATATTTATGCTTAGCGTGTAAATCTTGAGCATATTTATGCTTAGGCTGTAAATCCTGTGCATACTTATGCTTATGGTGTAAATCCTGAGCATATTTATACGTAGCGTGTAAATACTGAGCATATTTATGCTTAGCGTGTAAATCCTGAGCATATTTATGCTTAGAGTGCAAAATCTGAGCATATTTATGCTTCGCGTATAAATCGCGACCATATTTATGCTTAGCGTATAAATCCTGACCATATTTATGCTTAGCGTGTAAATCCTGAGCATATTTATGCTTAGGGTGCAAAATCTGAGCATATTTATGCTTAGCGTGTAAATCCTGAGCATATTTATACTTAGTGTGTAAATCCTGAGCATGTTTATGTTTAGCGTGTAAATCCTGAGCATATTTATAGTTAGCGTGTAAATCCTGAGCATATTTATGCTTAGGGTGTAAATCCTGGGCATATTTATGCTTAGGGTGTAAATCCTGAGCATATTTATGCTTATGTTGTAAATCCTGAGCATATCTATGCTTATGGTGTAAATCCTTAGCATATTTATGCTTAGCGTGTAAATCCTGAGCATATTTATGCTTAGGGTGTAAATGCTGAGCATATTTATGCTTAGGGTGTAAAATCTGAGCATATTTATGCTTAGGGTGTAAATCCTGAGCATATTTATGCTTAGCGTGTAAATCCTGAGCATATTTATGTTTAGGGTGTTAATCTGAGCATATTTATGCTTAGCGTGTAAATCCTGAGCATATTTATGCTTAGGGTGCAAATCCTGAGCATATTTATGCTTATGGTGTAAAATCTGATCATATTTATGCTTATGGTGTAAATCCTGAGCATATTTATGCTTAGCGTGTAAATCCTGAGCATATTTATGCTTAGGGTGTAAAATCTGAGCATATTTATGCCTATGGTGTAAATCCTGAGCATATTTATACGTAGCGTGTAAATCCTGAGCATATTTATGCTTAGCGTGTAAATCTTGAGCATATTTATGCTTAGCGTGTAAATCCTGAGCATATTTATGCTTCGGGTGTAAATCCTGAGCATATTTATGCTTAGGGTGTAAAATCAGAGCATATTTATGCTTATGGTGTAAATCCTGAGCATATTTATGCTTAGCGTGTAAATCCTGAGCATATTTATGCTTATAGTGTAAATCCTGAGCATATTTATGCTTAGGGTGTAAATCCTGAGCATATTTATGCTTAGGGTGTAAAATCTGAGCATATTTATGCTTATGGTGTAAATCTTGAGCATATTTATGCTTAGGGTGTAAATCCTGAGCATATTTATGCTTAGCGTGTAAATCCTGAGCATATTTATGCTTAGGGTGTAAATCCTGAGCATATTTATGCTTAGGGTGTAAATCCTGAGCATATTTATGCTTAGGGTGTAAAATCTGTGTATATTTATGCCTATTGTGTAAATCCTGAGCATATTTATACGTAGCGTGTAAATCCTGAGCATATTTATGCTTAGGGTGTAAATCCTGGGCATACTTATGCTTAGCGTGTAAATCCTGAGCATATTTATACGTAGCATGTAAATACTGAGCATATTTATGCTTAGCGTGTAAATCCTGAGCATATTTATGCTTAGAGTGCAAAATCTGAGCATATTTATGCTTCGCGTATAAATCCTGACCATATTTATGCTTAGCGTATAAATCCTGACCATATTTATGCTTAGCGTGTAAATCCTGAGCAGATTTATGCTTAGCGTGTAAATCCTGAGCATATTTATCCTTAGCGTGTAAATCCTGAGCATATTTATACTTAGCGTGTAAATCCTGAGCATGTTTATGTTTACCGTGTAAATCCTGAGCATATTTATACTTAGCGTGTAAGTCCTGAGCATATTTATGCTTAGGGTGTAAATCCTTGGCATATTTATGCTTAGGGTGTAAATCCTGAGCATATTTATGCTTAGGGTGTAAATCCTGAGCATATCTATGCTTATGGTGTAAATCCTTAGCATATTTATGCTTAGCGTGTAAATCCTGAGCATATTTATGCTTAGGGTGTAAATCCTGAGCATATTTATGCTTATGGTTTAAAATCTGAGCATATTTATGCTTATGGTGTAAATCCTGAGCATATTTATGCTTAGCGTGTAAATCCTGAGCATATTTATGCTTATAGCGTAAATCCTGAGCATATTTATGCTTAGCGTGTAAATCCTGAGCATATTTATGCTTAGGGTGTAAATCCTGAGAATATTTATGCTCAGGGTGTAAATCCTGAGCATATTTATGCTTAGCGTGTAAATCCTGAGCATATTAATGCTTAGGGTGTAAATCGTGAGCATATTTATGCTTAGAGTGTAAAACCTGAGCATATTTATGCTTAGCGTGTAAATCCTGAGCATATTTATGCTTAGGGTGTTAATCTGAGCATATTTATGCTTAGGGTGTTAATCTGAGCATATTTATGCTTAGCGTGTAAATCCTGACCATATTTATGCTTAGGGTGTAAATCTGAGCATATTTATGCTTAGCGTGTAAATCCTGAGCATATTTATGCTTAGGGTGCAAATCCTGAGCATATTTATGCTTAGGGTGTTAATCTGAGCATATTTATGCTTAGGGTGTTAATCTGAGCATATTTATGCTTAGCGTGTAAATCCTGACCATATTTATGCTTAGCGTGTAAATCCTGAGCATATTTATGCTTAGGGTGTAAATCCTGAGCATATTTATGCTTAGGGTGTAAAATCTGAGCATATTTATGCTTATGGTGTAAATCCTGAGCATATTTATGCTTAGCGTGTAAATCCTGAGCATATTTATGCTTATAGTGTAAATCCTGAGCATATTTATGCTTAGCGTGTAAATCCTGAGCATATTTATGCTTAGGGTGTAAAATCTGAGCATATTTATGCTTATGGTGTAAATCTTGAGCATATTTATGCTTAGGGTGTAAATCCTGAGCATATTCATGCTTAGCGTGTAAATCCTGAGCATATTTATGCTTATGGTGTAAATCCTGAGCATATTTATGCTTAGCCTGTAAATCCTGAGCATATTTATGCTTAGCGTGTAAATCCTGAGAATATTTATGCTTATGGTGTAAATCCTGAGCATATTTATGCTTAGCGTGTAAATCCTGAGCATATTTATGCTTATAGTGTAAATCCTGAGCATATTTATGCTTAGGGTGTAAATCCTGAGCATATTTATGCTTAGGGTGTAAAATCTGAGCATATTTATGCTTATAGTGTAAACCTTGAGCATATTTATGCTTAGGGTGTAAATCCTGAGCATATTTATGCTTAGCGTGTAAATCCTGAGCATATTTATGCTTAGGGTGTAAATCCTGAGCATATTTATGCTTAGGGTGTAAATCCTGAGCATATTTATGCTTAGGGTGTAAAATCTGAGCATATTTATGCCTATTGTGTAAATCCTGAGCATATTTATACGTAGCGTGTAAATCCTGTGCATATTTATGCTTAGGGTGTAAATCCTGGGCATACTTATGCTTAGCGTGTAAATCCTGAGCATATTTATACGTAGCATGTAAATACTGAGCATATTTATGCTTAGCGTGTAAATCCTGAGCATATTTATGCTTAGAGTGCAAAATCTGAGCATATTTATGCTTCGCGTATAAATCCTGACCATATTTATGCTTAGCGTATAAATCCTGACCATATTTATGCTTAGCGTGTAAATCCTGAGCAGATTTATGCTTAGCGTGTAAATCCTGAGCATATTTATGCTTAGCGTGTAAATCCTGAGCATATTTATACTTAGCGTGTAAATCCTGAGCATGTTTATGTTTAGCGTGTAAATCCTGAGCATATTTATACTTAGCGTGTAAGTCCTGAGCATATTTATGCTTAGGGTGTAAATCCTGGGCATATTTATGCTCAGGGTGTAAATCCTGAGCATATTTATGCTTAGGGTGTAAATCCTGAGCATATCTATGCTTATGGTGTAAATCCTTAGCATATTTATGCTTAGCGTGTAAATCCTGAGCATATTTATGCTTAGGGTGTAAATCCTGAGCATATTTATGCTTATGGTTTAAAATCTGAGCATATTTATGCTTAGGGTGTTAATCTGAGCATATTTATGCTTAGGGTGTTAATCTGAGCATATTTATGCTTAGCGTGTAAATCCTGACCATATTTATGCTTAGGGTGTAAATCCTGAGCATATTTATGCTTAGGGTGTAAATCCTGAGAATATTTATGCTCAGGGTGTAAATCCTGAGCATATTTATGCTTAGGGTGTAAATCCTGAGCATATTAATGCTTAGGGTGTAAATCCTGAGCATATTTATGCTTAGAGTGTAAATCCAGAGCATATTTATGCTTAGCGTGTAAATCCTGAGCATATTTATGCTTAGGGTGTTAATCTGAGCATATTTATGCTTAGGGTGTTAATCTGAGCATATTTATGCTTAGCGTGTAAATCCTGACCATATTTATGCTTAGGGTGTAAATCTGAGCATATTTATGCTTAGCGTGTAAATCCTGAGCATATTTATGCTCAGGGTGCAAATCCTGAGCATATTTATGCTTAGCGTGAAAAATCTGATCATATTTATGCTTATGGTGTAAATCCTGAGCATATTTATGCTTAGGTTGTAAATCCTGAGCATATTTATGCTTAGGGTGCAAAATCTGAGCATATTTATGCCTATGGTGTAAATCCTGAGCATATTTATACGTAGCGTGTAAATCCTGAGCATATTTATGCTTAGGGTGTAAATCCTGAGCATATTTATGCTTAGCGTGTAAATCCTGAGCATATTTATACTTAGGGTGCAAAATCTGAGCATATTTATGCTTAGCGTGTAAATCCTGAGCATATTGATGCTTAGCCTGTAAATCCTGAGCATATTTATACTTAGCGTGTAAATCCTGACCATGTTTATGTTTAGCGTGTAAATCCTGAGCATATTTATGCTTAGCGTGTAAATCCTGAGCATATTTATGCTTAGGGTGTAAATCCTGAGCATATTTATGCTTAGGGTGTAAAACCTGAGCATATTTATGCTTATGGTGTAAATCCTGAGCATATTTATGCTTAGCGTGTAAATCCTGAGCATATTTATGCTTATAGTGTAAATCCTGAGCATATTTATGCTTAGCGTGTAAATCCTGAGCATATTTATGCTTAGGGTGTAAAATCTGAGCATATTTATGCTTATGGTGTAAATCTTGAGCATATTTATGCTTAGGGTGTAAATCCTGAGCATATTTATGCTTAGCGTGTAAATCCTGAGCATATTTATGCTTATGGTGTAAATCCTGAGCATATTTATGCTTAGCCTGTAAATCCTGAGCATATTTATGCTTAGCGTGTAAATCCTGAGAATATTTATGCTCAGGGTGTAAATCCTGAGCATATTTATGCTTAGCGTGTAAATCTTGAGCATATTAATGCTTAGGGTGTAAATCCTGAGCATATTTATGCTTAGGGTGTAAATCCTGAGCATATTTATGCTTAGCGTGTAAATCCTGAGCATATTTATGCTTAGGGTGTAAATCTGAGCATATTTATTCTTAGGGTGTAAATCCTGAGCATATTTATGCTTAGCATGTAAATCCTGAGCATATTTATGCTTAGGGTGTAAATCCTGAGCATATTTATACTTAGCGTGTAAATCCTGAGCATATTTATGCTTAGGGTGTAAATCCTGAGCATATTTATGCTTAGGGTGTAAAACCTGAGCATATTTATGCTTATGGTGTAAATCCTGAGCATATTTATGCTTAGCCTGTAAATCCTGAGCATATTTATGCTTATAGTGTAAATCCTGAGCATATTTATGCTTAGCGTGTAAATCCTGAGCATATTTATGCTTAGGGTGTAAAATCTGAGCATATTTATGCTTATGGTGTAAATCTTGAGCATATTTATGCTTAGGGTGTAAATCCTGAGCATATTTATGCTTAGCGTGTAAATCCTGAGCATATTTATGCTTATGGTGTAAATCCTGAGCATATTTATGCTTAGCCTGTAAATCCTGAGCATATTTATGCTTAGCGTGTAAATCCTGAGAATATTTATGCTCAGGGTGTAAATCCTGAGCATATTTATGCTTAGCGTGTAAATCTTGAGCATATTAATGCTTAGGGTGTAAATCCTGAGCATATTTATGCTTAGGGTGTAAATCCTGAGCATATTTATGCTTAGCGTGTAAATCCTGAGCATATTTATGCTTAGGGTGTAAATCTGAGCATATTTATTCTTAGGGTGTAAATCCTGAGCATATTTATGCTTAGCATGTAAATCCTGAGCATATTTATGCTTAGGGTGTAAATCCTGAGCATATTTATGCTTAGCGTGTAAATCCTGAGCATATTTATGCTTAGGGTGTAAAATCTGAGCATATTTATGCTTAGGGTGTAAATCCTGACCATATTTATGCTTAGGGTGTAAATCCTGAGCATATTTTTGGATATTTTCATCAACTTTTTGGGTATATTCCTCAAATCTAATTTTGTACACTATCACTCTTTTCATATCTATCTATCTATCTATCTATCTATGTCTTTTCATATCTGTCTGTTCATATTTATCTATCTATCTTTCTCTTTTCATATCTGTCTGTTCATATCTATCTATCTATCTATCTCTTTTCATATCTATCTATCTATCTATCTATCTCAGTCTTCTCATATCTATCTATCTTTCTTTCTCTCAATCCCTCTCTTTCTGCCTCTCTCCCTGTCTCTCTCCCTCCCCCCTCTCTTTCTTTCTCTCTCTCTCTCTCTCTCGATATATATATATATATATATATATTATATATATATATATTATATATATATATATACTGTGAAAGGATTTTTTATTCAACATTATTTTCTTATTAATATAAACGTTATTTTTAGTGAGAACATCTGTTTGAGTTGCTATTCCTGTTTTTTATTAAATGATGAAATTAATAACATATTAGCCAAATGGCAGAAGCACACTTTGGCTAAAAAAATTGGTTTCCCAGATAAAACAAAATAAACAGATACAGGTTCAATTCCTATTGGAGGTCCAATTTTTCTTTAGTAGGATTTCTCAATTTAGGCTTGTTGAAATTAATTTCACTGTTTAATAAAATTAAAGAAAAACAGGGATAGCAATGTTTATAGGGATAAGATCTATCTATATAGTATATACTTTTTTTAATCCTAAATCAAGAAAATGAATACAGTAAAATCAATATTTATTTTAGAAAATATCAGTTTTAATAAGCCCATTAGTCTTTTAAACAAAAAAATTAATCCAATAAAAAAATTGATATATTCTCTTAAAAAAATATCAGTTTTACTTTGATTATTTTACTAATTTAGGATTAATGACCGTTTCTTTAAGAAAGCATATTGGCAGTAATAAAAAGTAAATATTAGTATCAATAATACAATAAAACTTATATTGTATTATTTTTCACATTTTTAGGATTCCAGAATGTTTCTTTAATGAATCTTATTTCAAAAATAAATAAAGTATGTAAGGAATTCTAAGGGAAGGTAGGCAGCTAAATTAAAATATGAAGAGAAAATTCTCACTTTAAAATCTTTCTCTTCATGCTTCAATTTAGTCCCCAAAAAATATAATAAATATCATCGATCTTATTGCCAATATTGTTAGCATTTTGCTGGTTTTTTATTACTCAAATTTTATTAACTGGCCTATTAAATCTACATAAGAATCTCATGTAGACTTCCGTTTTAATTATATATATATATATATATATATATATATATATATATATATAAAAGTGAACATTGAAGTCAAGACTTAGAGGTGACAGGCTGTTTCATGCTAGATGCAATTGTCAGGCCATGATTGTGCCTAGCATGAACAGCCTGTTGCCTCTAAGTGCTGACTTCAATGTTCACTTTTATATTTACACATGCTCTATCTCTGATATTGAGCACTTTATCCCATAAATATAGGACACCTTAAGAGTATATTTCTTCATATATATATATATATCCATGTATATATATATATATATATATATATATATATATATATATATATATATATATATAATATATATGGGTGAGAGATAAAGAGAGTACATGCCTCATATGTCACTTATCTGATCAAAGTGGCATAAAATGATCTAGACACCCATGATTTACAAGATTCCTTAAGGAAAATTCTAGTCAAAAACACCATTCTATATAAATCAAATTATCAAAGACATCTTGTTGTGAAAGTGACCCTTTGTATAAAACATCTTGTTCCCACTATAAACCTTGTCTTATTCAACAGTAGTAGCTGGTTGTTGAAATTTTTTTTAAAACAATAGAAAAACATACACTTGAATTCCACCAGCACTCAATGCACAAAGTTCAGAACACTAACTCCTATTAGTATTCAAAACAGCATATAACATATATTTGTGCAACAACTTTTATTTTATTTCATTGAATACCACAGGCAAGGAAAATTTAGTTCATTTTGTATTCAGTTTTTCCAGCATTCTTACATATTTTCATTTGGTGGGAGTAAAATATCTTCCATATTGTCCATTGCCTCAAACACTTTTGGCCATTTATTCAGCCATATTCAAGGAGGTTGTTTTTAGATATTGTTAATTTCTCTTCATGTATTTACCACAGACTATTTAGAAAATGAATTTGGAAAATTAAAACAAAGTTCTAGAGGTACATATTTCCTTTCAATCTTATAACCTGCTGTATACAAAAGTGGCATTTTAATATTATTAGGGATCCTAGTTTCAAGGTCTGGTAAGTTATCAAATGTTTGGCATCCTATTTCATCCAGAAAATGTTCACATTTTGAGCAATTATGGCCTGGATCAAAGTTGTATTCTTTGACTTCAACATTTAATTTTAGTTTTTTTCAATATCGAAATTTTTCAATAACATTTTGAACTGTTATAAAATATGCACCACCAGAACTTTGTCTTAACTGTCCTAATTCTTTTTTTAAATAGTCTACAGTAAATTCACCAAGTATAATAAAATTAAACCCACTACTTAGCAAATATCCACAAACATCAATTAAGCCCATTGCATGTATGTTCATTGGCTAAACTAGTATCTCTTGTTAATGATTTCATTCTTTTTGCTTTCTTTCCTCCTATTCTTTTTCTAATTTTTCCAAAATTAGAAAGAAATAATAAATGTTCATTTAAATCTGATATCACCTTTTTCAGTGGATCATTTTTCTTAGTGTCACCATATCATTTTTTGTCAGACAATTTTCCAAAATTTTAGCTTTTTTCAATGAAATTAACTGTTTCTCAAGTATCCTCCCCATTTAATAATGGATATGTTTTAATTGAAGCTACAGTTTGATAAAAAAAATCTAAACTTTTAAACATTGGAAAACATTTTGTCATTAACATATACCTGATCTCTTTATTGATAAAGCTTCAGCCAAAGTAGTTCAGAATAAACCAGGAAAACTAAGAGGGTAATTTGGGGGACATGATCATGAAAATTTTCAGCCAGTCACTTCTGAGTCTCATTTCTTTTAATCATTTCACCCCAAGCAAGGTAATAAAGCCACTAAGACATAAAGGTTACTGAGTATGAAAGAATATGAGAAAAATAAAAACATTATTAAGGATTTAATTTAAATCTCTGGGAAGTGTTTTAACAGAGAATAGAAAATGTGGTACTGAAATCCAAAGACACATTGGGATAGCAAAAGTATTAAGTAACAGGAAAAATTTGTTAAAAACAAAGAGAATTGTAGTAAACTGTTACGTAATATCATTTCTTCTATATGACAGTGAATGCTGGACAATCTCCTCACAGATGAAGAAGAGACTTGAACCAGCAGAAATATGATTCTACAGGAGGATGCTGAGAATACTATGAACTGAACATGTAAGTAACGACAAAGATTTAGAGAAAATAGTAACAAAAAGGACTCTTGTACTTAACATCAAGAAAAGACAGCTGAACTTTCTTTAGTGCATAATGAGGAAAGAGGGCTTGGAATATTTGATACTCATAGGACAGATTGAAGGCAAGAAGGACAGAGAAAAACAACATATAAACTATCTAGTGAGCTTGTATAAATACATGGCAGAGCATAGTTTATAAAAAATGTATTAAGATCTACAAAGGATAGGAAATTGTGGAGAGCCATGATTGCCAACATCCTGAAAGGACATGGCATATAGAAAAAGAAATGTCTAATAAGATTGTTTGATAAAAACCTTCATGTGACAAAAAACACTTCTGGCGGCAATTGTATTTCTATAAATTTTGACTTTCAGCAGTAGTGTGAAGAAAGCAGGAGCATGGGGATATCATCACATGACATTTCAGCATGACTAAAGATTAGCCATTTTAAGGATTAGTTTTGTTAAACGATGGGTTGTCAACGCTACAGCTGATGTTTATTTCTTAAGTGTTCTTGTTAAAAAACAAAAATAACAAAATGCCAAGACAGTCAGAAGTCTTTATCTCTCTGTTTCCACTGGTCAACATCTTTGACATCATTTCCTTCGGATATATTCAGAAGAAACAGTTTCAACAAAGGCAACTTTTTTCTATTTCTCAGAAGATATATCTGGAAAATAAAAACATGAATGATTCAACAAATCCTGGTTCCTGACAAATACGCATACAAAGAACAATTTGTGCAATTTTATATAAATATATATATATTTAAAAATATAGCTTCTACAGTTTTTTCTCATCAATACATGATTTGATATGAATAATAAATACAGGGTCAGTGCTAAGGTCTTGCCACAACCGAAACTTTGATATGGGGGCCCTTTCTCTCCTACATGTTGATTTCAAAGTTTCCTAACTTGGGGGCCACAAACCCTTGAAGAAAAATTAGGTGGAAAGCAGCATTATTTTTAAATTACCAAAAATCAGGGAATTATCCAATTTAAATGAAAATTTCAATACATATTCATTAGTTATTTAATTTTATTATAGTTTTTTTTATTTTTTTAAATCTGGGAAAATGCTGTTTTTTTTTTTTGTCATAATCACCAATATTTTCATGACTGAATTTTACTCGAAAAAATATTTAAATTGCCTATTTTTATATTTCCATAAAGATTAATTGCTGATGCATCTCCTCTGAAAAAAAAAGTTTTATAAAGATTCCAACACAAGACAAACAGGATTGTCTTAAAAAGTCTTTCAGTTTTCAGGGACATTTTTCATGTGTTGAAATTCATTTTAATTTTTTAAGCAATCATTTTCTCAGTTTTATCATTTTAGAAATGTAAAAAATAGAGACTAGAAATTTTATTTTAATTACTAGCCATGGACTTCTGGTTAGTATTACTATTAGTAAAAAAAATCAGAATAAAACATGATTTTACCAAGATATATTACTCTCTTAATTGATTTAAAAGAACTGTTTAGAAAGAAAATTAGAATTTAAAACAATAAGCACTATTGAAATTGGTGTTTCTGCCCCACTCCCCAGAGGTATGGGGCTGCAACATGGTTGAGAGATTCAGGGTAGTAAGCACCAACCCTGTCAATTATTAGAGTTGATGATTGACAATATAACTTAGGTAGAAAAAATAAGAAGTACAAAAAGCAAAAAAAAACTGCTGAAACTAACCCTTTTGGGGCTCCAACCTTGTTGGGGGTTCCTGCATAATATGCACTACACTGGCCATACAGATATACAATGTATATTATTAGTTAATGATTGATGATGTAGCATCATTTTAAAAATAATTTTTTAAAAAATGGATGGCCCTAAAACAGTGCTGAAAAATGGTAGTGGCCACAACAGGGGCAAAAAAAAACAGTCAGGCATTTTCAGGGTAAGACACACCAGCCTTGAATAAATAAATGTTTCAACTTAATTCATTAAGCAAGTGCTCTTTGATTTCACCCATTTTCTCTTTTTTATACTTTTACAAAAAGTCTTCATATTTTGCAATATTATTTTTTATATCTTACACAGATTCTTGATATTGTGCCATTTATTTTTATTGTAGGGTCATGGAAGCATCCCTTCTGGTGCCTTTTTCACAAATTTCTGCAACTCTTGGGAAAGGAATATCCTTTTCAACTACAGGAATATGAAGGGAATGTGGATAGTTTGTCCCTCTGTATATATGTCATAGGAGGTATTAGGCTGTAAAGTCCAAGTAAACATTTGAAGTTAATGCTGGAAAGAGAGGATTGGGCAGCTCCAGCTCAGACATGGCAACACTTCTCCATTGTTGGTGTGATCTGACTCTTGTAGAAATAGAGTATGGCTAGTGGAGTTAGGTACTTACTGGAGTGGTACAAGGAACTGACCAACTTTCCATCATCTCTATTGAATCATACATATGGTACAAGTAACAGACCATCTTGCCACAATCTTTAGTATGAATCATATATGTGAATTCAACTTGAGGTCTGGATTTAACTTGAAACATAATAAATTCAAGGCAAGGAATCTCATTGAAAATAAGTTCAAGGCAAGGAGACTCATTGAAAATGTTCTTGAGCAGATTGTTTGCATAAAGCAGACAGAGTGATACAAGGAACTGACCCTCTATCCACTATCTTTAGTGATGAATCATATATATGATTTCAGCTTTAGGTCTGGGGTTAACTTGAGTCAGAAAAATTTTCCAGGCATGGAGTCTCATTGAAAATGTTCTTGAGCAGATTGTTTGCATAAAGCAGACAGAGTGATACAAGGAACTGACCCTCTTTCCACTATCTTTAGTGATGAATCATATATATGAGTTCAGCTTTAGGTCTGGGGTTAACTTGAGTCAGAAAAATTTTCCAGGCATGGAGTCTCATTGAAAATGTTCTTGAGCAGATTGTTTGCATAAAGCAGACAGAGTGATACAAGGAACTGACCCTCTATCCACTATCTTTAGTGATGAATCATATATATGATTTCAGCTTTAGGTCTGGGGTTAACTTGAGTCAGAAAAATTTTCCAGGCATGGAGTCTCATTGAAAATGTTCTTGAGCAGATTGTTTGCATAAAGCAGACAGAGTGATACAAGGAACTGACCCTCTTTCCACTATCTTTAGTGATGAATCATATATATGATTTCAGCTTTAGGTCTGGGGTTAACTTGAGTCAGAAAAATTTTCCAGGCATGGAGTCTCATTGAAAATGTTCTTGAGCAGATTGTTTGTATAAAGCAGACAGAGTGATACAAGGAACTGACCCACTTTCCACTACCTTTAGTGATGAATCATATATACAAGTTCAGCTTTAGGTCTGGGGTTAACTTGAGTCAGAAAAATGTTCCAGGCATGGAGTCTCATTGAAAATGTTCTTGAGCAGATTGTTTGCATAAAGCAGACAGATTGGTACAAGGAACTGACCCTCTTTCCACTATCTTTAGTGATGAATCATATAATTGAGTACAATTTTTCCCATATTTCAAAACTAATTTCAATTGACTGGTAGGAATTTTTGTTTTGAAATTGTGAATCTTTTGCTGATTTTGTGCTATTTTTAGACATCCATTATACATCACCACAATCTAAATGTATTCATTAAAAATCTTACAATAAAATATACTTTTCTGAAACTTTATTTGATTTATATTAGCTGATTTGCTGTTTAATTATTCTGATTTGAAACAAATATTACTTACATTAAGTTTAAAATATTGGAGAATTTTTTAACACGGGTAGCTGTTTATTTGACAAGTTAAGTGACAGCTTGATTGACAGATGGAAGTTCAATTTACTTGAGGAATAGAACATGAATGTCTTTCTATATAATTTTAATTAACTCAGTAATATTCAATATGTAGGAAAATATTCTTCATATTTATTGAGTTTTAGGTACATTGGATTTACATTTTCTATAGTCATAACAATATCACCTTCACTCTGCAAAGTAAAACAGAATTTTAAAAGATTTAAAACTTTATAATTTATTATAATTAAATTTTTTAAAAATGAAAATAATTCTTGTAAAAATTCATTATTCATCAAAAAAATTTTTCTTAAGGCAATTATGTACATAATATGTCTTATTTATATAAAAATTAAAATCTTTTCTAATTAAATATGTTATTTTTATTGCACTTTTTTATTTTATGATTTAGAGCAGATTTTCAGTAACTGAGGATCCTGTTTTATAAAAAGAAAATTGATGATTTAAATTCTCCAAAGAGTTCTGCTTTTATCTAATTTAAATATGAAGGATGTGAAATTTTAATTTCTTGCAGTTTGATATTATTAAGTGAGGATTACCAGATGTAAAAATTTTATTAAGTGAGGATTACCAGATGTAAAAAAAATATTTTTACCAGAATTTTCTAAAAAAAATTCAATTAAAAAATAATTTAATTCATTTGTGAATAAATCTTGAAGATTTCATTAAAATCCAACAATTATTGGTGCAAGAATTCTCTGATCAATGTGTTTTGTTTCTGCAAAAAAGACAATAAAAATTCCTATACTAAATCTTTGGATTCCCTGAAAAAACAATTTATCCACAATTTTGAATGTGCTAGAAAGAAAATTAAAAATTTAATAAAATGATAAAATTACTTTTGTTTTCCTCTTAATAACATCAATATTTTGATGATAAAACTTTGTTTTTATCAAGTTTGTGGGCTTTTTCGTAATGTTATGCTCTTTTTTTCAGCAAGTCTGTGAAGGTACCTACTTTAAGGAGGTTTGTTCATGTTCATACATTCATTGGATGAAGAAGGAAGAAATAAAAAATAGA
This sequence comes from Acanthosepion esculentum, assembly GCA_964036315.1. Classification (NCBI taxonomy): domain Eukaryota; kingdom Metazoa; phylum Mollusca; class Cephalopoda; order Sepiida; family Sepiidae; genus Acanthosepion; species Acanthosepion esculentum. The sequence goes on from OZ038520.1 coordinate 38,254,336, forward strand.
ACCATTTGATTGGTTAATTATTTTCCTCCTTTGAAACAGAGCCAGGTGTTTTGATTGCTTAATATCTGAACAAACCCATGATGTGTTATCTACAATGTCCCGTCAAAATCAAAATTGGTTCTAGTGAAACCGATTTTCTTTTCCTCCTATGAACCAGGCCTGGGTATATATATTTTTAAATATAAAAATATATGGGTATATATATTTTTAAATATAAAAATATATATACCCATATATGTATATTTTTAGAGCTTTCTCATTCGTTAATAAATATTTGTGATGTTTGGTGCAATCAATCATTTGTTGCACCAGGATATATCTGTATACAGTTCACATATCAGACCAATGAATATTATTCTGGTATGTATCTGGCTTAGATAAATGCACTTTAATAAACTTCAGACATGCTTCCATGTGTGGTTTATTCAGAAGTGCTACTTTACATGCCCATAAAATACTGACTTAATGTTGACTTGATGAAGTAGAACTCTTGTTCATTTTGTTCTTGTCCTTTTATTGTTCTCTCTCCTTAATAGTGGTTTTTCTCATATTCTCTAACACTCAGTAACCATCTTGCATCTTAGTGGCTTTATTACCTTGCTTGGAGTGAAATTACAAAACAAGCCACTAGAAAGTGTCTTCATATAATTCTCATTTAAATAAAAGTTGGTTATCGGAAAGTGCCTTTAAGCTATACAGAAAGTGTCTTCATGTAATTCTCATTTATTTGAAAGATAACTATGAGATTATGTAATTTTAATTTAGTATAAAGATGACCATTGTAAAGTGTCTTCATATAATTCACATTTAGCTTTAAAATTACCATTAGAAAGGGTCTTCTTGTAATCTTCCTTTAGTTCAAAGTTAACTATATGAATGTGTCTTCATATAATTTTAATTTAATTCAAAGATGGCTTTCAGAATGTGTCTCTAAGCACACTCATTTAGTTCAAATATGACAACTGGAAAATGGCTCCATGTCATTCTCATTTAGTTTAAAGATGGAAACTACAATGTTCTTTATATAATTTTCACTTAGTTCAAAGATTGTTATTATCTATATATACTTCACATTTATTTCAAAGATGGCTGCTGGAAAGTGTCTTTATGTATTTCTCATTTAATTCAAAGATGGCCACTGGAAAGTGTTTTGATGTATTTCCCATTTAATTCAAAGATTACTACTGGAAACTACATTTCTAATTTAACTACTGGAAAATGTTTTCATGTATTTCTCATTTAATTCAAAGATGGCTGCTGAAAAATGTCTTCATGTAAATATTATTTAGCTTAGAATCTGCCAATAGAAAGTGCTTTCATATAATACTCATTTAGCTGAAAGATGGTCATTCGTATGTACCTTCATGTCATTATTATTTATTTTAAAGATAGCCATCGGAAACTATTTGCATGCAATTATAATTTAGTTCAAGAAAGCCTATAGAAAATATGTTCATATAATTCTCATCTAGTTCTGATATTGATACGAATGTGTGTTTTTATTTAATTCTAATTTATTTTTAAAAATAACCATTGGAAATGTGTAGTGAGTCCAGATAAAAATAAAATATATAAACAAAAATAAAAAGAATTCAAATTAAAATAAGACATTTGCACTTTCCTTTAAAACCCTTCTCTCTCTCTCTCTCTCTCTCTCTCTCTCTCTCTCTCTCTCTCTCTCTCTCTCTCTCTCTCTCTCTACTTCTCTCAGACTATGAGAGAAGGCAACCCTTAATTAGAAAGAAGAAGGAAAAATTGATCCTGGCCCAAAACACTGAAAGTTTGCAGGAGTCAACTTTACTTATTTGTGACTGAAAACTAACAAAAATCACGGAGGCTCCATGCATAACTTCTGTTATAAAAAAGATGAAAAAGAACGGGAAACCAGAAAATAAAATAATTTGGCCAATCAAATAAATTGACACAAAGAGACTTTTGACGTTAGCTGAAACCAATGTTCCCACCAGAATCTCAGAGCCTGGATTAAAGGATATAAGCTGACATTTCTAAGCTAGAAGCAGGAGGATGGCAAGAGAGTGACAACAAGAGATGTGACCGCTAGAGAAACTAGCCATGCATGACGCATGAAGTAGTAGTCAAGAGGCCATCTGCTAATGATATTTCTACCCTACTTAGGACCAAGAAAAATACAGTAGATTGGCACTGACCTATTTCTAAGATGTATATGACTACCATCAAGTGCTGACTTCTAAATTTTTGAATACTGGGATGAAATGGACAATTTCCCAGACTGCTACCCATGTTCCCCTTCTAAACAAACATTTTGCTACACCCAATATCAAAGGACTCATTTATCATTCTAAAGAAAATAAATAAAAATATATTATTTATTTTATACCCTTGAATCAGTTCATTTTATATTAGAGTTTTCAGTAAAGAAAATCATACCATCTATCCACAAACGTTTTCATATAATTCCCATTTATTCAGAGATGGGAAACAGAAAGTGATTTTATATGATTTTCATTTAATTCAAAGATGAAAGTGTTTCTATATAATTCTCATTTAGTTTAAATCTCTGACAATCACAATTAGAAAATCTCTATATGTATTTTTCAATTAATTCAAGGATGTTCACTAGAAAATGTCTTTACTTAAAAATGTTGACTAAAAAGTATCTTCCTTTAAATCTCATTTAACTCAAAGGTTACCTTTACCAAATGTCTTTATGTAATTCACATTTAGTTCTAATGTGGGTACTAGATAGTGTCTTTACTTAGTTTTCATTTAATTTAAAAATGGCTACTAAGAATTCTCTTCATATAATTATCACTTAATTCAAATATGTCCATCAGAAATTGTGTACGTGTAATACACATTTAATGCAAAAATGGCTGTTCAGGCAGACACATCTTCATATAATTGATATTTAGTTTAAGCATGGGCATCAGAGAGTAATTGTAATTTTGTTAAAATATGGCCATTGGACAATGTATCAGTCAATTCTTATTTATTTCAAAATAACCATCAGATATTTTGTGTATATTTTGTAGTATTATTTAATACACATTTTGCTAAAATACATATTTATTCAAAATGGACACCAGAATGTGCCTTTATGTAAATTTAATAGCTCAAGTATGACCATCAGAAAGGGTATTTATGTAATTTGAATTTAGTTCAAATATGGACATTAGAAATTGTATTTATATAATTCAAATTTGGTTCAAATATAGATACTAGAAAGTGTATTTATGTGATTCTAATTTAGTTCAAATATGGAAACTAGAAAGTTTACTAATGTAATTTGAATTTAGTTCAAATATGGCCACTAGAAAATGTATTTATGTAATTCAAATTTAGTTCATTGATGTCTGTGGAGAAGTGATTTCATGTAATTATCATTTAGTTTAATTTAGCCACTAGAAATTGTACTCATATAATTCTGATTTATTCAAAGTTGGTAGCCAGAGAGTGTCTTTATCTAATACTTATTTATTTCAAAAGTGGCCATCAGAAATTGTTTTATCATTATTCCCATTTAGTTCTGAAATGGCCACAAGAAAGTATCTTTATGTAATTTTCATTGAGTTCAAACATAGTCACTAGAAAATGTCTTTATGTAATTCTCATTTCATTTAAATATGGCCATTAGAACATGTCTTCATGTAATTTTCAATTAGCTCTTGGAAAATATATTTATATAATTTTGACTTAGTTCAAAGTTGGCTAGTAAAATGTACCTTTATACAATTTGCATTTAGTTTATCTTATTCAGTATAACTTTATGTAATTATCATTTAGTTCAAATATGACAACTGGAAAATATCTTTAATGTAATCCCAATTTACTTTAAACATGGCTATCAGAAAATGTCTCCAAGTAATTGCAATTTAAAAATGACCACCAAAGATAACTTTTTGGACATTTACATTTATTGAAATATTGCCCCTGAAAATGTCATATACATTTATATTAAGACCTTCAAAAATTTGTCTTCAAATGTTCAATGATGACACTTGGAAAGTGTCTTTATGCATATCTCAGTGAGTTCCAAAAATGCCAACAACAAATATTATCCTGTATACCACATTTGGTTCAGAAATAACTAAACACTGCCAACTCAACATCGCTGACTGAACACCACCAACTGCAAACCACCAACTCATCACTGCCAACTTAACACCACCAACTCAACACCACCAACTCAACATCACCGACTCAACACAACCCACTAAATATCACCAACTCAACACTGCCAACTCAACATCACGTACTCCACACCACCAGCTCAACATCGCCAACTCATGGCCAGCTTGACATTGCCAACTGAATTCCACCCTCTCAACACCGCGAACTCAACATCACCAAATCAACATCCTCAACTCAACACTGCAAATTTAACATCGCCAACTCAACACTGCCAACTGAACATCACCGACTAAACACCAGCAACTGAACACCATCAGCTCGACATCGCCAACACAACATCGTCAACTCAACATCACCAACTCATCATTGCCAACTCAACACTGCCAACTCAACATTGCAACTTAACACCGCCAACTCGACATTGCCAACTCAACATCGTCAACTCAACATCACCAACTCGTCATTGCCAACTCGTCACTGCCAACTCAACACCACCAACTCAACACCACCAACTCAACATCGCTGACTGAACACCACCAACTGAACACCACCATTGCCAACTCGTCACTGCCAACTCAACACCACCAACTCAACACCATCAACTCAACATTGCCAACTCAACACTGCCAACTCACCACCAACTCAACATCACCAACTGCACACTGTCAACTCAACATCGCCAACTCAACACCACCCACTCAACATCTTCAACTGAACACCACCAACTCAACACCACCAACTCAAGATCACTGACTGAACACCACCAACTGAACACCACCAACTGAACACTGCCAACTCAACATCGCCAACTCAACATCGCCATCTGCACACCAACAACTCAACTCCACCAACTCAACATTGCTGAATGAACACCACCAACTGAACACCACAACCTCAACACTGCCAACTCAATACCGCTAGCTCAACACCACCAGCTGAGTGCTGGGACAACTCAGAACCAAGACAAATCAGCACCAAAAAAGACATAACTTTTTTTTATAACTGAATAAAAGTAATTTATTAAGGATTAAAATGATTTTGTGAATGATTTTAAAACATATTCACTAATTAAGGTTTTAATCCTGAATAAATCATTTATAAAAAAGTTATGTTTTTATGCTGCTGAGTTGTCTTGATCTTGAGTTGTCTTAGTGTTGAGTTCAAAATGTTGGGTTGTCCCTTCCTGTCGGGATATGTCTATGTAATTCTGATTCTGTTAGAAGATGGCCAGTAGTGTCAACTCATTTTAAATCTTGCCTATTGGAAAGTCCCATAATGTACATCTCAAACAGCATTTAAAATGTCTTTATGTACATCTACACTCGTTCAAAGTTGTCTGCCGAAATGATGTTTTTATTTATTCGAAGCAGGCCATCAAAATAATATTTTTGTTATGTATTTAATTTAGTTTATAGGCCATTGAAAATTGTCTAATTTATTTTTGTCTAAAGATGAACTATTGCACCACCAAAAACATAAAAGATATTTTCCCATGCATGGACAGATGTATTCAGGATTAAAGCATTAGTTAACTTAAATGTTTAGATGTTGTAACATAAACAATATGAGGATGTAGTTTCAGTAAAATAACAAAACCAGTAAATCACAACTAAAGATTCAACATTGGCCAAAATCAAACAGGAGATCAAGAATCTAAAGTAGTGTTCAAGTTGAGGCTATCTTTACCGATATAAGCAGAGGAGAATCAGCATTTAAGCAGATAGCAGTACAGTGACAAAGGAGAAGCAACTGTGTCAACTGACCAGGTACGACGCATCTGCATGATACATTGGTGCTATGAAATTCCACTCACTACTCCTGGATGAAGAATTTGACATGAGAAATAATGCCCTGCTGATAACTGAATTTATTTGTAAGTTCAAGCTTTGCATACTAAAACAAAATTTGCTCCCAAAAAGCTTACAGTTCTGATTTATGTGTATGTCATTCCCACAAAGAAGTAATAGCAGAAAGAGACTCAGCATTTTTCTTTTCTACAACACCAGTGTTCTATCTAATAAATAGTTATTGCTTGTACCATAAATCCATGTTTGTGTTTTTTGATGTTTCTTCAAACACACCATATCCATACAATGTGAAACAAACTATTAACTGCGATGGATGTTGCATAATGTTTTACATGACTAAATTACTTTCTAGCTTCTACAACATATGAAAAAACTTCTTACTTTGAACATTATGTCTAACACTATTTTACAAAGATTGTAGTTGGACCTGCTGCATGCTACAACCAACTAAATACTGGTGCCTATGAGAGAAGACATAGTAGAAGACCTGGAAATGCTTTCTGAATATGCAAATTGTGTTCACATTGGGTTCCATGATAGACAAATATGAAGATTGTAGTTGGACCTGCTGCATGCTACAACCAACTAAATACTGGTGCCTATGAGAGAAGACATAGTAGAAGACCTGGAAATGCTTTCTGAATATGCAAATTGTGTTCACATTGGGTTCCATGATAGATAAACAAGTATGTGACACACAAACACATATGTACACATGAACAGTAGGTAGTCTGGCAAACCTCTTACGTTCTCTCTTAATGATTCAACATCCAAGAGACACAACAGACTTACAGATCCATAATTCCATGAAAGAAAAGCAGAAACAGAAGCACCAATTAATCAAGATCTAAGTTTGACATACGCTGGTACCACTACAAATTCAGTTCTGGAGCAAAACACGAAAAGTGTGCCCAACCCTGCACTTTTGCCAACACTAGCATACAGGGAAATGACAATGCCACCCAGTATGTCTGTCATAGAAACCACGGATATAATTTCTTATTTGACACTAGGTCCATGACAAAAGTTAGTACCAGGATCATATAAACTCCAAGCTGTTAATGGTACTGAAATTGACACCTTCAAAGAAAAGCTTCTAATTCAAATTTAGGAATGCATTGGAATTTTCTAAAGATACTCCTCCAAGCCAACATCACTACACCAGTATTAGGTGCAGACTTTTTAGCCCATTTTAACTTGTCAGTTAACATGGCTACTTGATCCCTCTTTGACAATCAGACAGAGCTCTCCATAACAGGAATTTGTCCTAGTCACAGCTGTATGGGTATTAGCACCGCCCTATCAGTAGACAACACAATCAAATTGGGGCATCAGATAGATGAGACAGGGATAGTTCCAATAACTGAAAAAGTCGAAGTTATCCAAAACATTGAACAAACCACACTCCTTCGCCAACTGAGATGTTTTATCGCTCTAATTAATAATTACTACTGATGGTTTATATGTCAGTGTTTTTCTATTTTATTACCCATGACAGATTTGCTGAAAAACTGAATGAAGAAAAATGTGAAAATGGCACTACTAGGACAAGCACTAAAAGCTTTCAACAACAGTAAGTCAGCCTTATCAAACTTTACCTGGGGGGGGGGGAGGGGGGCACCAATATCTCGAAAATGATAACAACACTAAAATTAGGTTCATGACTGATATGCTTCCTCAAATGTGTTTGAAGCAGATATCTATCAGACAGTGGATCAAGGAGCAGTACCAATTTTGTTTTTCTCTGTTAAGTTAAACATGGCACAACAGAAATATAGCACATTCTCTAAGGAATTACTGGCAATTTATCTGTCAATAAAACACTTCAGGCACATTTGGAAGGTTATGAATTCATGATATACACGGATCACAGACCACTGATGAACACCTTACAAACAATATCCAACCAATATACACCACACAAAATTCAACACTTGGACTTTACTTCCCAGTATACTTCTGATATATGTTTCATATCAGGTAAATATATTTATTGTAGCCAATACACTGTCATGAATGACAATTGCAGCATCAACCTCAGATACACTGTCACATGAAGTAATAACCCAAGGAACAAAAGAAAGACATGTTGCTGCAAACATGACTTATGACTAGTCGAATTTCCAGCCCCTTTTGAGAATAGAAATTATTACTGTGACACTACCAAGAGCAACCCATCTCCTTATTCACCATCATCATTAAGAAAATGATCTTTTGTCATCTTCATGAATTATCACACCTGGGAGATGAGCTACAACCAAACTCATCTGTGAACATTTCATATGATGGCCTAATAAGGTGGTAGATATAAAGAATTTCACTCACTCTTGCCTATAGTATTAAAAACGCAAAGATACATAGACTCACTAAGTCAACATGCAGAAAAATTGATAAACCAGACACACAATTTAGTAATGTGTACATTTATATCATACAGTTTCTGTAAGAGAGTACATAATCTGGCTTAGTGAGTAGATGAACAAGGTTAATACACTCAAGTTGGTTTGCAGGAATTTTTCAAAGATGTAATATTGGGATTTTCTCTCTAGGCTAATAATATCCTTGAGAAAATGATCATGATAAGATTTGAACCAAGATCTCTTAGTCAGAACACTAACATTCTTGCAGTTATATTGCAACAATATATTTTTCCATATTATTAAAATTAATCTCAATAATTGTATTAGGAAAGATATAAAGCCTTTAAATGGTAACATCCTTATCCATCCAAATCTTGAATCATAGCAATAACTTTTTGGTTTTCATTCATTTAATACAGATTGTATTACATTCCTGTCGTTATCTCTAAGTCACCAGTGGACTATTCTGACCTTCATATTAATTTATCTTTAAAATCTGTCTTGTGAAAACTCCTAGTAACTCTTGTCACAGATCTCTGACTTAATCCATACACAAGAAATCAAAGTACCTTTAGTAGTTGACAAAATAAATATAGGATGAAAAACTTGTCTAAATGAATCATGGTGCATATTTTACTACTACACACAAAATATTCATCTTGTTAAACACACACACACACACATACACTCACACACACACCCACACACACTCATAAATACACACAAATATGCAAATACAAAAAAATAAAAAACATTAAACAGTCACTCAAAACAATATAGTTACTAGCTGTTAAGAAAGCATAGACTGGGACAATTGTGATCTACATGAAGGATACACAAATTTACTACTTCATTAAGGTTTATGTTTTTGCAAATGCAAAAATAACTAAAATGTAGCCTAAATTATCATATTCATAGAAACTAAAATTAGATTTAGTCTAAGAATCAGTTAAGTATGTCCTACAGTGGTTATTATAAAGTGATTAGGTAATGAGTTTATAGTCTTGACATTTAGACACTTATAAGTGGTACAAATATCATATATGATAGCCCTATTTTATAAGTTATTATTGTGTTATTTCCTGAACACTCATAATCTCTTTCTTCCTAATATTCATTGCAGATATTCAGTAAAACAATTTACATTATGCATATATCAATAATGTTTACATTAATTCTGGATCACTAATAATTTTTTCCTACTGATTTTCAATGACTTCATATAGTAAAATCATTAGCAATGCATTTAATAGTCCTATTCTATCAATAATACTTGCATTCATTCCTAAAAACTCACAATACCTTTGGGTTGTTTTAATCAATTCACTGCAAAGAAGGTGATAATTCTACTAAGACACAAGGGCTGCTGGGAGGGAAAGTTAATGAAAAAACTTTAGAAGGAACCAGAAAACCAATTCTAAACAGTGAACAAAACATAAACTTCTACTCTACTGTTCAAAAGACTGGGGAGGAGTGTGAACTGGACAATAGGTAAACCTATCTAATCCTATTGAGGAGGAAAAAATAATTAGTAAATAATATTTCAGAGATCAAGCAGAGATATTAGAAGTTTATTCTGATTTTTTTGCATTTACCTTGCACATATAATGACCCTATTCTATCAGTAATGCTTGCATTTATTCCTGGCCACTGACAATTTATTTCTTCCTGATTTTCAATAAATTCCAATAGTGAAATCAGTAGTCATTCAACTGTGATCAAATAAGACTCAGCTAGAGTCAAATTATTCCATATAGACCTGAAATATAGTTCCATATAAACTATTAAATGCAAGAAAGTAAAGGAAATAAAATGCATAATTATGAAATGTCTGTTTTACAATATCTTTTTGTTATTGTCATTATTCCATCCATTTTCAGCAACATTGATTATGTACAGTAATTGTGTAATAGTAAACAGTAACATAAAAGAAAAACAAAGCACATTTCATTTGTTCTTGGTAAATTTGTAATAAAGAAAACTCCAAAAAATACAATATTTTTCTTGAAAAATTGGTCTGTAAATAATTTTTTAAATGTACACAAATATTTCTTTATATTTATTGAATAATCACCAGTTTTGCAAAATAAATACATAACTCTTGGGTTAATTTTAATCTAATTTTCAGTTTATTTAAAAGTAAATGATGTTATTGTTTACTACTCATATCTATCTGTTAGTATCAGGCTTTACATTATCTATCTATCTATCTATCTATCTCATTCTGCTTCTATCTGTCTCAGTCTGTTAAATCTATCTATTTATTTATCTCACTCTGTTAATATCTATCTATCCATCTATAAAAACTTGTTCATTATCTATCTATCCATCTATAAAACTTGTTCATTATCTATCTATCCATCTATAAAAACTTGTTCATTATCTATCTATCTATCTATCTATCTATCTATCTGTCTGTCTCATTCTGTTCTTTTCGATCTATTTGTTTATTTCAGTTTGTTACTATCTATATCTTCATGTATATATATATATATATTTTTCAAATTATTCTGTTTGTCCTTTCCTTAAACTTTCTCTTATTTTTATTGTTTTTATTTTTCACTTTCAACTTTCATGACTGTTTTTTTTTCTCTCACTGACTCTTCATTGCATGCCCAAAGCCTGAAGAGCATGTGCCAAATGAAGTATGTGCTAATCAAGCAGCCTGGTTGCAGTCTGGTTGCAGCCTGGTTGCAGCCCAGTTGCAGTGTCATAAAAGACAGTAGAAACCAGAGCAGCCATTGTATGACTCTGGCGGAAGTCCCAGATATCAATGAATGAGTGAATGTATTAATGAATGAATTATTGTGTGGGAAGAGAAAGGGAGTGAATGAGTAAAGAAAAAGTGTGGAATTGACTGAGTAATAGTCAAAAGAGTTGGAGGAAGAGGGAAAAGGAAAGAAAGAAAGAAAGGAAAATATTAGATAATAATACCATTCTGGGCTGACATAGCAATAACAAAAACAAAGATAGTATATTAATTTGGGTATGATACAGTTTTTATCAATGAAATTACTTTTTTTGTTTTTATTTTGCTTATTTCTTTCATTATTTTTTCTTTTTCTTTTTCTTTCCTTTATTTATTTTTGCTAAACTTTTTAACGCTTTAGTCCATCTCAATAATTGTTAAATGATTAGAGCATTGGCCTGAAGGTCCAGGTTTTTTTTCATTTTTACTGTCAAGTATCTGAAATGTGTTGGCAATCTCTTCAGAATTTGGTAAACTGGCTTAAAAAATACAATTTAAGAGTAAAAAACAGTAATGATTTGACAAAGGTAATTAACATCAATATTGTAATTAGTGCAAATTTAAAATTTCATGATTTGATCAGTAAAATCAGATTGAAGAGAATAATTTAACTAATTTTATGCAAAAGAAAATATAATTAAACCTGCAGGTAAAGGAGTTAGCTTAACCTAAAACAGGTATGGTATATGGTTCATCAGATAATTAAGAACTAATAATATAATGAAAACACAGATATTCAACAGAAAAGAAGATCAACATATTTCTTATAAAAATTATACAGTGTAACCCGGATATAAGAGAAACCCGGATATAAGATAGATTTTCTCTGGTCCCAAATTAGAGCCTGTGTTAATGTATATATAATAGACCAAACCCGGATATAAGAGACTTCTTCTCTCTTATATCCGGGTTACACTGTACATATGTCCAACTTAGTAAAACAGAAAAATTTTATTCTATGAGACCATTGCCTCAATAAAAGATGAATGCACCCTCAGAGGTAATTGCATGTCTGGGTCAGTTGGTTCTAATTTATATTGGCTATCACATTTATGACAAGTCTTCAATGAATCATTGCCGTGGAGGGGCTGTTTATTGATCTCTATCTTGATAACATTCTATATGTAGATGTCCAGGGGTTAAAATCAAGAGAGCTAGGAGGGTGAAATGTTTATGAAAATTTTTGGACATATGCTCTGGAAGGGAACAGAATCCTGTAAGAACATGTAGAAAGCCCACCTTGATCCAGAACTTGACTACTACCTTTATGAGATCCTGACACCTGTGGAAAAATGTAGGCTGGCATGATATAGAACTTGTTGCTCCTGACACTCTGGTCATTCAGAGACAACATAAAATTGGGTGGATTTAATTGCATATAGTTCTGGTCCCAGGTTAATTTCTCATAAGAGAAAAAATAAGTTCATCTTAGGCTCTAAAGAGTGCTTGAATCTATTCATCAAGGTCTTAGTTTACAATCATTAGTAATAATATTATCTTTTATGTTTATGAGTTGAAGCCTTGTCAAGCATTATTAGTTTTTGACTAGTATTTCTTTTATTTACCCTATTTACATTTAGACTACTGTCCTCATCACTGTTATTGCTAACACAGCATTTTGGCTGTTGTACCCTCCAGCCTTTATCAGCCAAATTGAACCATTTATTTGAACTATATGGGTAGATTTCTCTCTCCACTAGTATAATATCCAGTATAACAATTCTCTGTAGAGAACTTGGAGAATTTGAATTCCCTGTAGATTACCTGGATTGATATACACTTGATGAAAGCTGCAAGGAACAGCAGCCAAAAAATAGTGATGATATCAACAAAGATGAGGACAATAGTAAAAATATAAATAATGATAATGCCTCATCAAAAAAATTCAGACAGAAAGTATTTCTTTTATGTTAAATTTTAGTTGTTTTTAACCAGAACTACCTACACTAAATATAATGTTATATTACTAAGAATTCATGATAATATTACCTTTAATTTTGACCCAATTAAATATTGCCAACTATTGTAAATATTTGATTAGCATGCCAATTATTTATTTTTGCTGCTTTTCATCCCAACTTGTCTGACCACTGATCTGTGGACATTAGTATTGTTATTAATGAAATCATTGTCTACCATTATTAACTTTTAACTAGTATTTCTTTCATCTTAATTTTAGTATCTGTCTATATTTCTGGGATGAGGTATTATGTACAGTATTTACATTATTCAGACTATTGTCCTCATCTTTGTCGCCATATTTATTACAACGTTTCAATCATTGTACGCTCCGGCCTTCTTCAGGTGGTTGGAATGTCAAACTGAACCCTTTATTTTGCTCACTGGGGTAGACTGTTCTAGTTCCACGTGCCATGTTTAATGGATGCCAGTTATCAATTATCTCCTATTCTCCAAGTTCTCCACTGCCTTAACTGGGTATTGAACTCACACTCTTTGGGTCTTGTCACTAGATCTAACTAACACCTTTATCCACTGTGCCATGTGTCCTTGAGGATTTTTTACCAGTGCTCATATTGCAATTTTTGCTGTTAACATTGCATGTTTTTACTGGTAAAAAATGGTTGTTGAAGACATTAGGTTTATAATACCCAAGAATTCATACACAGAAGGCGTTAAAGGCGTTGGTTAGATCCAGTGACAGGACACAAAGAGTGTGAGTTCAATACCCGGTTAAGGCAGTGGAGAACTTGGTGAGGGGAATTAACAGGAGATAACTGATAACTGACATCCATTAGACATGGCAGGTGTAACAGTCTACCTCAGTGAGTGAAGTAAAGGGTTCAGTTCAACATTTCAACCACCTGAAGAAGGCCGGAGCATACAACGGCTGAACCGTTGTAATAAATATGGTGACAAAGATGAGGACAATAGTCCAAATAATGTAAATGGTGATCTTAATTTCACTTGCTTTTCATTGCAACTACTCATACCATCAGTAAATACATAATACTATCTTGAATTTTTATTAGATGAAGCATTGTCAACCATTGTAAAATTTTGAATGAATATTTCTTTGATCATAATTGTAGCATATGAGCAGGAACTAGTTATCATGAGTTATGCCCCTTGTTACTGGACTTTCCTGAATTAACTTCTGACATGATCTAAAATAAAAAAAAACAAGAGTGCATAGTGGACACTATACATTTTTATCATGTGGACTTGGAATAAACAACTGTCAAGTGGATCTTCTTGTCTTTCATACTGAAACATCCACATGGAAATATTCAATGGTGTCAGAAGTGAAAACCCACATATATAATAATGGATATTGTTGTGGGTGGTATAGTGGCCCCTGCAAACAGTGAATGACAGAAGACAGCAACAAACAAAATGAAGTTTATTTTTTGTTGAAGAAAATACATCAACAAAAATAATGTTATAGTGCACGAGGCAAAAAATATATGTGTTCATGTAGAAGGTGAGAAGAACGTTGTCCTGACCCCGGCCAGTTTTGTAGTCATTGAGAATTATTGTCCTGAAAAGGACAGTTTCGTAATCATTGAATTATGTTGACCTGAAAAGTAGTTTTGTAGTCATTGCAGAGTGTTGTTCTGAAAAGGACAGTTTATTGCATATTGTTGCTGCTGGCTGGAATTAGAGGCCTGCTGATGATGGCTGGAGCCATGGAACAGCTGGCTACTGCTGCTGGAACAGATACTACACTTTGATCCTTAGATCTACTTGACCTCCCACAGGGCCAGGTTGTGACACAAGGTCGGTTTTTAACGTGGGGAGGGAGGGGGAGTGGACCCGAGTTTTCACCCGGGCCGCTGTGCTTTAGCTTTAGCTGGTCTTAGCTTGTCCAAGCTGGTCATAGCTAGACATAGCTGCGATACTACCAGCGCAGGGACGAATCCCTGCGGCCGGCCTGTATCAGATTGGATCTCGGCCCCATAAGCGATCGTCCAGTGAGTAATCTGGGAACAGATACTCCACCGTGATCTTAGCCTTGGAGCCGAGAAACGAACGATCGGTATTCTTAAGAAATGATCCTAAAAAGTATGACACTTTGATCCTTGTCATCTTAGCCATGGAATGTTGTTTTTCGAGTGAAATTCTTTTACATCCTGAATCAGTTTTATAACAATTTCTGGTTAAGCTTTTTATTCCGGTTGTTTTTTTTGTTTTTTTAATATAGGAGTGCTGACAGGATGCAACAATATTTATTCAACCTCCCACACAGATGTCCTGTGAAGAAAATGTTGAAGAAAAATACAGGAACTGGTTACAGAGATTTGAATTGTACCTCGTGGCATCAGAAAAAAATTACCAAACTGGATAAAACATAATGTGAATTGTTCTTGCATATGGCCGGGGAAAAGGCAATAGAGGTTTAAATGCCCTAGCATTCACTGACACAGAAAAAAAAAATTATAAAGCACTAGTGAAAAAATTCCAGGAGGAATATGTACAAGGCAAGAGAGATATAGTCCAGAAAAGATATCAGTTTAACACAAGGACAGAGAGCAGGAAGGAGAAACTTTCCTGTCATTTCTCACAGGCATACAAATACAAGCAGGAAGATGTGAGCATGAGCATTTAAAAGACAGTATGTCATGTGATCATGTCATTATGGGAATCCAGAGTCCAGAGAGACAAGACAAGAATAGGACTAATGGACATTGACAACCTAAATTTGGAAAAAGTTTACAAGTCTGCCAAAATGATGAAAGAGCTATAAGTTGTGTCCTAAAAGTTTACAGCCAGACACAGCGATATATATGTGAAAGAAAAGAAAAATCAAAAACAGAATCCAATGAATGTATCAGATGTGGATATCACCATGTAGACGGAGCTTGCCCAGCAAAAGGATAAAGATGTAGGAAGTGCCTAGATGTTGGACAGACATGTAGGAAGTGCCTAAAGGTCAGTCAGACATGTAAGAAGTGCTTAAAGGTAGAAAAAACATGTAGGAAGTGTCTAAAAGTCAGATATGCATATAGGAAGTGCCTAAAGGTCAGACAGACATGCAGGAAGTTTTTAAAAGTTGGACAAACATGTACGAGTTGCCTAAAAGTCAGACATTTAGGATGTGCCTAAAGGTTGGATATTTTAAAAACATGTGCCAAAGAAAACTGTACACTGTGTGAATGAGTTTGCAAGAAGTTAACACAATGACTATCATTCATATATAGTTGATAGGACAGGGAATACACATACACTACCTGAATCACAGTGGGCAGTAGACTTAACATTTCAAGGCATCAAAGTTCCACTAAACTGGATACAGGGAGTGATGTCAACATCCTACCACTGAATTATTTAAATAAAGTGAAAATTAAGCACCAAATATGGTCAGCAAAAAGAAAACATATTATATACAGGAGACATAGTCCCAATAGCCAGCAAAGTGGACATAAAAACTGAAAGAAAAGGTATGCCCCATAAAATTACTTTTATTATAATACTAAAGAATGTAGAGCCCATATTAGGAAAACACTGTTATAACCTACTAAACCTAATCAAAAGAGTTCATATTATCACTAACTCATAAAAAATGAAGTACTGACAGAACACAAAGAAACATCCAAAATTGTGACATCTACCCAATGTACGGAGGTGCACAACCAAAAGAGCCACTCTTAAAAAAATAATAAACCCAGGGGATGCAGTTCATATCTGAGACTCAGTGCATAAAAGATAGAATGAATCAGGCATAGTATAAGCAGAATTAACATCCAGATCATTCACAGTTCAAATTAAAAAAGCAGCAGTCCTTCGATAGAAGAGGAAGACTACTAAAAATAAACAAACTCCATTCAAGTTAGGACTTTTCATGGTTTCCTCTGCCACCAGACACAGACCATGTTGATGAAAATCCAAATAAGCAAGTAGTGCCTAAATCAGCATCAGCACACCTAGGTGAACAGACCCCAAAAATATCATCTAAGCAACAGAGCTCAGTAAAAACAAAAATGGAAACAGCTCATCAGAGTTGTGATGTTTAAGTTGTAAGTTAAAGTCACCTAACAGATTAAATTTATAAATCACTCAGGGAACTGTTATTTTTCTCTGTAGAAAAAACTCTTTTTGTTTCCACATATGTTACTAAATATATATATGTATATATTTTGTTCTCTTTTTCTTTTGTCTCTTTGGTGTGCCTGTTGCTAACCACATATCTATGCTTCCTTACTACAAATATCTGTACAAATATCTGTACTGTCATCTTGAGGGTGAAAATGTAGTATGTGTACAGAAACTAGTTAATCACAAGTTACGCCCCTTGATATAGGATGATCCTGAACAATCTATATTTATTCAAAAACATGTTTTGTTTTTGTTTTTTGTTTTTAATTGAGTTCATCCGATACAATGCAGTAAAGCCACTAAAACATGTCAGGTTACTGGGTGTGGAAGAATTAGAAACATGAACATTGCTAAGAAGGAAGAACAAAAGGAGAGCAATCAGGAGGACAGTAGATAACGATTGACATTGCATTTAAATTTTTACAGATTAAAGTTGGTTGGAAAGCATGGAGCCAAAAAAGTGTTTCACAAACGAGAAGTGTGAGAAAAGAAACTGTTAGCACACAATTTACAGCAACATCTGTAAATTGATAAGATCTTGACACCAGTCTAGTACTGCGTTTAAATTCCAAAAGTCCAAGCATCATAGTAAAGAGCTCATCTGAATAATTTCCATGAAAGTATTTATAGAAAAGGCAAAGGGAGGCAACTTTGCAGCAATGGGGAAGTGACTGAAGCTGAGATACCAGATCAGGACCAATAATATTGCTGATTCTTCTTTGGATTTTATCAAGTAGCTCTAGATAAATAGCAGGAGCTCCAGACCATATGTGGCAGCAATATTCTAAGCATGTAATAGTAGACTTATAGATATGTAAAATAGATTCTAGAAAGAAAAGTTATAGTGATCCAAATTTCTTAGCAGCTGACCTAACAATGGATTCAATATAATCTTCCCACTTCATATCACCCAAGAATGTTAGCCCAAGAAGGTGCAACAAGTCACTCTCCTGGAGGTCAGCATCAGCCATGCTGCTGGAAGGCAGAGGGGGTTCTCTCAGATTATTAATAGAGAGCAATTTAGTTCTGGAAGCATTAAAATTAATAAGTCATCCTTTGCCCCAATTAACAAAAGACTGAAGGTCATTTTGGATATCAGTTTGCCATTTTGAGCTTATTGAGCTCATCAGATTTACTATGGAGACAGAAGTAAATGGTATTAATAAAATTAATTAATATCATTACTTATAATCATAGACTGATGGTCAGAGTAGTTGAGATGAAAAGCAATTGAAATTAAGATGAAAGAAATATTCATCAAAAGTTTACAATGGCTGACAATACTTTATCTAATAAAAATTCAAGATAATATTATTACTTATTTACTTATAGCCATAAATGGATGATTTGAGTTGTTGTGATGAAAAGCAACTGGTAGATAATAGAAAATGTTATACAGGAATTTGGAGGTGCATAGGAATAATGAAAGGTATTTTTCAAAAGCAAAAAAGTATTAAAGAATTAAAAAGTGATATTAGAATGGAAGAAAGGATTACTACACTGCTATGCTAAGATTATCCTCCATATGGCAGTAAAAAATGAACAAATACTTGTTTGTATCATTCAATATCTTCAAAACAATGCTTGTAATATTTCATCATCACAGAGCAAACACCGAGTTTTCTCCATGCATGATGACATTTCTTGCCTTGAACATTTATTAAGACTCAACCTCATACCAAGTCTCAAGCGGAACTACCATATATTCCCTGTTCCACTCCAAAAAGTACCTGCATCCTCCTGCCATACTCTCTCTCTCTACAAGAACCAGATGTAACCAAAAATGGAGAATTCCTGCTACATCTGGTTTGGAGCTGTCCAATCTTCACTTTCCTGCTTCAACTGAGTTCCAAAGCATTTGTGGTGATGAACTGTTTTCCATCATTCAACTCTTTTCACACATACAAAATGTCACAGGCCTCTCACTATTTGTAATGAATAAAGTCAAAGAAAGTCTTGCTTTGAAAGTCTTTATTCAGCCTGATTAGTGCTACAAATATGGCAGACTAGTGTCATTTGGTAAAGGTTCTAATTTCAACAGCACCAGTTATACAGGGAGAAATGTCAATAATGTTGTTTCTTGGTGGCCCTCTGGAAACAGCTATTGCAAATTCCTTCTCTCAAATGGTTACAGGTTTAGATATATTTTCTGCATATGCCAGATCCCTTAAGGAGACAGTATCTTGTCTCCCATAAGGATATTTAACTTGTGTGTACTGGGGGTTTACCTTTATTGGTTGTATCTCATTCAATAAATATCATGGTTTGGTTATGTAAGGAAAACATCATGGACATGGTATGATAGAAAAATGTCATGGGCAGGGTATGATAGAAAAATGTCATGGGCAGGGTATGATAGAAAAATGTCATGGGCATGGTATGATAGAAAAATGTCATGGGCATGGTATGATAGAAAAATGTCATGGGCAGGGTATGATAGAAAAATGTCATGGGCAGAGTATGATAGAAAAATGTCAAGGGCATGGTATGATAGAAAAATGTCATGGGCAGGGTATGATAGAAAAATGTCATGGGCAGGGTATGATAGAAAAATGTCAAGGGCATGGTATGATAGAAAAATGTCATGGGCAGGGTATGATAGAAAAATGTCATGGGCAGGGTATGATAGAAAAATGTCATGGGCAGGGTATGATAGAAAAATGTCAAGGGCATGGTATGATAGAAAAATGTCATGGGCAGGGTATGATAGAAAAATGTCATGGGCAGGGTATGATAGAAAAATGTCATGGGCAGGGTATGATAGAAAAGGAGCTAAAGGAGAATAGGCACCACAATGAAAGCATTGCTAGCAATCAGAAAAAGAAACCTAAACTTTTGGCATGCACAATAAGAAAAATACTTAGAGATTGTAACACACAGAGGACACTTCAAAGGTAAGAGTAGCAGAAAAAAATCAGGAAATAACTTACTTGACAAGTTTAGAAAAATGGATATAAAAAGAACAAGTGCCATAAATAGATGGAGAGATTCTGAGGAACAAACATTGCTGAGAGCAACAATATAGAGGAAGCTGTGGAGAACCCTGATTACCCACGTCTTGAAAGCTCATGGCACACTGAAACAAAGAGCAGCAGCTATCCCATCTATCCACTTTATTTTCTATACAAAAAATGAAATATTTCAAGCAAGAGGAAAAAATGATAATTAAAAATCCAATTTTGCAAGTCTTGATGTAAAATATCCTGTTAATATAAAGAAAGAAAGTGATACATTATTGATAGAATAGGGCTGTTCTATGTATGATGTAAATGCATTGGTAATTGTTTCATTATAGCAATAAATTGAAAATCAGGTGGAAAGGTTGTGTCAAGGATCAGGAATTAATATCACCATTACTGAGATAATACGGCTATTATATATATATATATATATATATATATATATATATATATATATATATATATATATATATATATATAATGTAAACAGATTGTTGAACTTATTATAAAAATATCTTAAAAACCAGGAAGAAGGGATTGTCAATGATCAGGAATAATTGCAAGCATTAATGTTAGAATAAGGCTATTTTATATCTAATGTAAATGTATTGATTATGATTTTACTATAAGGATGTATTGAAAATCAAGAAAATGATAACCAATGATCAGGAATTAATGAATAAAATAATCACAATAATAACATAACAATAATAGTAACATACTAGTAATAAGTCAGAAAAATTGTAATAAAATAATAAGTCATAATTAGTATAATAAGAACACTAATGACTAAGAATTAATATAATAACTAATAATTAGTAAATATTAAATTAATAATTAATAATAATTAGTAACATAAGAACGAAAATGCTATAAAAGTAATCTAAAATAATAATAATAACTAGCAGCAGTAATAGTAATTAGAAATATGATAAAAGTAAAATCTAGTGATATATTACTGATGATTATTAAGATAATTTTAATAACTATTAATATAGTAAGATTAGTAAGATAATAGCAGTAATCTTTATTAATACAATAACAGCAATAACCAGTAACAATAGTTATAACTAATAAAATAATAATACTAATAATTAATAACATAATAGTAGTAGTAACTAGTAGTAATGACTAAAAATGACAATAATACCAATAACTCATTGCAATAATAGTAATGAATAGTAACACAACAGTAATAATCTCCTCAAAGATGAAAAAGAGGCTTGAAGCAACAGAAATGTGGTTCTACAGAAGGATGCTATGGATAACATGGACTGAATATATGAACAACAACAAAATTTTAGAAAAAATGGAAACAAAGAGTAAACTTATACTTAACATCAAGAAGAGACAGTTGAAATTTCTAGGGTACATAATGAGGAAAGGGAGGTTGGAAAATCTGATACTCACAGGATAGATTGAAGGCAAGAGGAACAAAGGAAAACAATGCATAACATCCTTAGTGAGTTTGAGTAAATGGATGTCAGAACAGGGCTTAGGAAAAATAACAAAAAAGACAAAATTTATTAAAAGCTACAAAGGACATGAAATTGGGGAGAGCCATGATCGCCTACATTCTGAGGGAACCCAGCATATAAAGAATAATAATAATAACTTGTAATAACAATAGTAATAACTAGTAGCATTATAATACTATTTACATTATTCAGACTATTTTCCTCATCTTTGCCGCCATATTTATTACAACATTTCGGCTGTTGTACGCTCCGGCCTTCTTCAGGTGGTTAGAATGTCTAACTGAACCCTTTATTTTGCTCACTGGGGTAGACTGTTCTAGTTCCATGTGCCATGTCTAATGGATATCAGTTATCAGTTATCTCTTGCTTAATTCCCTCTCCAAGTTCTCCACTGCCTTAACCAGGTATTGAACTCAAACACTGGGTCCTGTTACTGGATCTAACTAACGTCTTTATCCACTGTGCCATGTGTCCTCAAGGACACCTTTATCCACTGTGCTGTATGTTGAGGATACATGGCACAGTGGATAAAGGTGTCCTTGAGGACACATGTACAGTGGATAAAGGCGTTAGTTAGATCCAGTGACAGGACACAAAGAGTGTGAGTTCAATACCCAGATAAGGCAGTGGAGAATTTGGAGAGGGGAATTAACAGAAGATAACTGATAACTGACATCCATTACTGGTGGTGTAGGTGGTGGTGGTGGTGGTGGTGGTAGTAGTAGTAGTAGTAACATAATAATGGTAATGAACAGTAACATTAAGGTTACAAACTCATCAAAATGAAAATAAAATGAGGGACTGGGGTTTCCCAAATATCAGGTTGCAGACACTGTGGAGAGGCTCCTAACCATGGGGTCTACAGACTGAATTAAATCAGTTTGGTATTTCTGAGTGATAGGAATTCATACTTAAAAAGATTATCATTCAAGAATTTTATAACAGTTTGCTTCAAATTTTAGATTCGAACAGGTTTTTATTTGTGCCTATTAAATACATCTTTAAAAAGCATAGAATTTATGCATAATTTTTCAAAAGAATCATCAGTTTTCAAAATGTGGGATAAAAATATGTCCCAAATTAACTAATGTATAATCTGTCCTTCCATATCAAAATGCAGGACAATCTCACATTTTGCTGGACAGTTGGCAACTTTAAGTAACATAATAATAGTAATAATTATTAAGCCAATAATAATCTGCAAGTAGATCTTGTTTACTGTAATCACTTTTCACTTCATTGACTATTGACTGAAGAGCTTTGATCAAATTATATTAATATATGTAAAGGAACCTTATTCATGTGTGTTTTGTGTGTTTATATATATATGCAGTATTTGTATATTATTTATGTTAGTGTGGATGGGCATAGTATTTGTGTGTCTACAGTGTGTGGAGATGTCATGCATATTCATTGTTTATATGTAAACAGAGTTGTGTATGTGTATATATGGTTTCCATGTATGTTATTTTTTTAAGAATATGCTTAGTATCTGTGAATATTTGTAATGTGTGTTCATACTGTGCATTTGTATATATATATATGTGTCTTATGTGTAGAAGTTAGTGAAGTATATGTGTGTAAATACATGTACACAGGATTTGCGTGTTTGCTTATAGTTTGTCTGTGGGAGAGTTGCTGAATGTATATTTAATATTTATATATTTTAATTTTCTGCAAATATCTGAAATTCCAGAAATATAATTATTTACTATCGTACCTGACAGATTCCAGAAGTGTAATTATCTTTTACTATACACAACAAATTCCAGAAATGTAATTACTAGCATAAATGACAGATTCCAGAAATTATCTACTGCTATACACAACAAATTCCAGAAATGTAATTATCTAGTTGTATAAATGACAGATTCCAGAAATGTAGTTTTCTATTTTTAAAAATAAAATAGCTCCCAGAAATGTAATTTTCTGTTTCCTTATACTAAATATTTCATAAATGTAATTATCTATTATTTTGCATGACAGATCCCACATATGCAATTTTCTACTACCATAAGACACAAAATTTTGAGTTATTGAAATATGCAGATACATACATAGATCAGTTTCAAATTTACACCAGTTTGTGTGAGTTTGTCCTGCTAAAAGTAGTTTATCAGAAAAGGCTCAGGGAAGATACATTACAGCAGTGCTGAAATGTCAAACAGAGATGCCAGATCAGGACTGGTGCGTCTGTGATATATGACATATATGTGGAAAAATCAATAATTTTACTAAATATTAGATACATCTGATTGGGAACAACCAGCATCTTTTGATGCACTTCATGATGAATTTCCTTCTTGAAATAACTTTAAAGTCATTTATATTGTTTCAACTGACAGCTCATCTCTTGTTAGAGATGTTTCCTTTCAGTTAGTCAAGTTTCAACTCTTCAGTGTTTTCAGGCATTCTCTTTTAACTGCAGAATAATTTACAGTGCTCTGCAAAAGTAAGTGAACACCTAAGATAATCTTTAAAATAATTGTCTCTTTTTTCCAGATAATTAACAAATTTTAATTGAACTACATATTCTTTAAGAAAAACCTTTATTAAATGAATTACAACCACTTTCAACAATTTTGATGTAGCTGGAATAAAAATATTAATTCAAAATTAAGATGTGCAAAAATAAGTGAACCTTTACATTTACATTCTCTATTTTTGTTTTACATGGTTGCCAGTGAAAATAATTTTTTGTGCATGTGTAAAAATTAAAATGACCTGTTCATTTTCTTGGTAAGCTGTGTATGTAGCAGTTAAACAATATAACTCATTTTATATGCAAAAGTGTGCATTTAGAGACTAAATTTTAAAAAAATATATCTTCAAAGATCAAAAGAACTTCATGAAGCTTTAAAAAATTACATAGCTGAAAACTATAATGATGAAGAAGGCTACAAAAAGCTATCAAAACAATTTGGAGTGCATTTCTTCAACAAATTATTTATAAATAGAAAACCTTTGCTATGATGGTATGACAATCAAGAAGTGGCTGTCCATGAAAAATAACAGCATGAGTAAGTAGACATCTGGTTCGGCAAGCCCAGGCAAATCGTGCTGTAACTCTTTTGGTTTACCAATGCTCACTAGCTAATGTCAGAATCAATGTGCATACATCTACAGTGCAATGAAATTTGAACAATGCCAATCTTCATGGCAGGATGTCTAGAAAAAGCTACTGCTTATGGAATAACACAATCATGCCTGCTTCAACTATGCCAAAGCGTATATTAATAAGGTAGAAATATTCTGGCCAAAGGTCTTATGGTTGGATGAGACCAAACTAGAACTTTTTGGAAGGAACAATAGGTAGTATATCTGGTGAGCTCTTAATACAGATTCTGACAAGAAAAATTTTATACCAACTATTAAACATGGGGTGACAGCATTATGATTTGGGGTTGCTTTGCTGCAGCTGGAAGAGGCAAAATAGTATGTATTGATGGCACAATGGACTTTGCAAGATACCAAGCAATTTTGAATGAAAGTGTCTTGTCCTCAGTTCAAAAGTTGGGTTTAGGTCAGGTTGGCACTGTAACTTTCAATGTGACAATGATTTGAATCATCAAAGCAAATCCACAAAAGAATGTGTTTGTAAAAAGAAATTTCAAGTCTTGGAACGACCTAGTCAATGTCCTGATCTAAACCCAATTGAAAATCTGTGATTCAAGTGAAAGAATGGACTGCATATAATATCAAGCAATTGTGGGAATCTGGTAAAAAAGAATGGTCAAAAATCAGCACTTACTACTGTGAGAAACTTCTTAAAAATTATAGAAAAAACTGGTTGATATTATAACCTCAAAATGAGCGGTCACCAAATATTAAATGTAAGGGTTTACTTACTCTTGCTTAGCACTGTACATATCTAGATTTGTAGTAGGATTTGTTTTAGAAAGGCAAATTACAAGATAATTCTATAATTTTTTCTTGACATGATCTGGAAAAATATGACATTAATTGAAATAATTTAATTGAATTAATTTTAGGTATATTTCATCAAACCAGAACATTAAGCTATTAAAGAAAAATAAATTGTATCTGTAATTTGTTTATTTGCTGCAAAGTAAAAATATGAGTTGAATGACCTCTTCTAAGTACAAGGGCGCTATAATTTTTGATTGGGGTTGAATATTTTTTTTTAATCATTTCTCCCCAAGGAAGGCAAGAATGCCACTAGTACACAGGGGGTTACAAAGAATGAAGGTGAGAAAAAATACTGGGTATAGCGGGGACCAAGAAAAGGATAAAAGCTGAATGGGGTTCAAGAAGATAGAAGATGGCAATTGATGTTGCATTTAAATTTTTGAAGATTGCAGTTATCAAGAAATCAAAGAAACAGAAGAGAGTTCCACATGTGGGAAGTGAAAGAAAAGAAACTGTTGGAGTAAAAGTGGCAGTTACATTTACCTAATTCAACAGTAAAAGGGTGGGACCTAGATGCCAATCTAGTAACAAGCTTAAATACACATGGTCTTGGCACCAGGGAACAAAGCTTGTCAGAGCAGTAGCCATGAAAATATTTGTAGAAAAGACAGAGGGAAGCCATGTCATGTTAAAGTGGCTGAAGTTGAGATGCCAAGTTAGAATTGATTACATTACAGATCCTTGTTTGGATTTTGTCAAGAATCTCAAGATGAGTAGCAGGAGCACCTAACCAGATATGGCAACAGTATTCAATGCATGGACAAATTGTAGATTTGTAAATATGTAAGATGGATTCTGACAAGAAAAACCTTCTAGCACAACAAAATGACCTAACTTTCTTTGTAGTAGATGCAGCTATTGGTCCTATGTAGGCATTCCACTTCAAGGCAGTTGAAAATGTGAGGCCAAGAAGGCACAATGTATTGCTTTTCATGAGTCTAGCATCAGCCATGCTGATGGTGGGCAGGAAAGTTTCTCTATAATTGTTAAATAAGAGCAGTTTTGTTTTGGAGGCGTTAAAATTTACAAGCCATTTCCTTCCCCAGATAACCACTGATTGGAGGTAATTTTGAAGAGCAGCTGCCAGGTTAACTTTTTCATCTCTAACAAATTTTCTATTGAGACAGGAGTAAATGGTAGTGTCATCAGCATAAATGCCTACTTGGGAATTGATGACATCATTGGTGAAGATCAAAAACAATGTAAGACACGGGATAGAGCATAAAGGATCTAGAAGGGGAGTCCATTCAAAACAACCTTCATTTCACAATTTTATAGGAACGACTGGATTAAATCAAGCACATGTCCAGTAATACTGTAACTCTGGAGCTTACATAGAAGACCAGTGTACCAAACCATATCAAATGCCTTCAAGATATCTAGAACCACAGCTTAAGCTTCACTGTTATTATCAAGAGCTTGATATACATATTCAGTGATGGCCGTTAGTACATCAGTGTATCACTTGGATTTCCATCATAGAACAGAGTACTGTCAAAATGGAGGCCATATTGTTTGTCAGATAGTAGATTATGAGGTAAGATATTTAACCACTTCAGTATTGATTAAGCCTTGATTACTTTGCCGAAAAGTGGTAGAAAATTAATGGGGTGATAGTTATAGGGGTCAGAATGTTCTCCAGAGTTCTTAAAAACAGCAACTACAGATGATGTCTTCCAACAAGTAAGAAAGCAGGAAGCAGCAAACAGTTGCAGAGTTTGTAGAGAACTGGAGCTAGCTCAGGAGCACATTTCTTTTGGACAACAGCTGGGATCCTGTTACCTCCACTTGCCTTATGGGTGTCTAATTTAAAAATAATGAATGAGACCTGTGATATGGTTATGCACATATCACTCAACAGAGCCTCTGTTCTATGAGAGAAATCCAAGTGAATTGAGTGTTGAGTTAAAAGAGAATTTCTGAGCAAAGCATTCAATCTTATCTGCTGTAGATGTCAGGACTTTGAATTGATTGAATAGAAGAGGGATTGAGGATTTGCTGTTGTTCAGCACACTCTTGCAGAGCCGCCAATAATCGCTAGAACCAAACTTGCGAGATGCTATACATTGCTACATTCTATCAGCAAACAGTAACTTAGCTTCATTGAGGACATACTTACATTCATTAGAAGAAGAGACAAAGAGACATCTGTTGGAGACGTGTTGCTCTGATACAGCCAGAAGAAATGATTCCTGTGGGCTATAGTGGCTGTGCATGCAGGTGAGAACCAAGGAGATGAATGCAGTTTAACTTGGTATTTCCTTGCTGGAATGAAAGTGCATTGATGCTGACTGTCACCCAGAAGGAGACTTCAGATGCACATTTATGAACAGGATGATTAAAATCTGCATTCCAAGGGACATCACGAAAGAAGTCACAGAACAAGTTCCAATCTGCATGTTGATAACAGACAGATATTCCATTGGTAGGGGGTTCTTGGCCGGTAGGGGAGTGGAAAGGGATGTGAACAGACACTACCACAAGAGGGTAGAGCTGCAAAGTACAACATGAGTCAGGG
The DNA here is from genome assembly GCA_964036315.1 of Acanthosepion esculentum. Lineage (NCBI taxonomy): Eukaryota > Metazoa > Mollusca > Cephalopoda > Sepiida > Sepiidae > Acanthosepion > Acanthosepion esculentum. Next base: position 38,282,306 of record OZ038520.1, read on the forward strand.
AGAGAAGTAAAAAAGAGATCAAGAAGAGAAGAATGTCCATCAGGGTTACTGGGAAAATGTGAGAAAGTCCACCAATTGTGTGAGAGATTGAGTGATTGAGAAATTAAGGGTTCTGGATTCCAGTGGGGTCAATGACAGAGTGTTTAAGCTACCTGGCATGTGGGCATTAAAGTCACCAAACATATATTTGCAGATAATGTGATGTGATCAATTTCAGCAAGTGCAAATCCTCATACATGATGACTATTGATTTCATGGCTAGCACAGCCATTGATTGCTTTTGAACAGTTCCATCTACCCAATTTCACTTACAAGGCTTAGCTCAACCTGTTTTATAGTTTTCAAGCACCTTCCAAAGGTGCTGCACATTAGTTTCACCTACTCAGGCCAATAACACCTCCCTTTGCAGGAGGAACTATCATTGATCCGGTATGCTCAACCACTTAGCCATGAAGAGCTTAAGTAAGATTCAATTTTGGCTTTAAAGCACATTCACTCATTCAGACGGTGTGGATGTAGGTTCAAATCCTGCTGGAGGGCACATTTTCTTTATTAAGTTTTCTTGGGTGTATAGGCAGGTAGACAAAATAAACACTGTTTAAAATAAATGGAGCATCTACTCAAAATTAAGTTTGAAGTAATAAAAAAATGTCTGATTAAAAATAAAATATATATATATATATATATATATATATAATATGGAGAAAACAACTGAAAAGTTGCAAATTTAAAAAAAATTGAATGTTTTTTTTTGTGAAAGTATTTATTTATATTTTTATATATATATATATATTTGATATATTCAGAAGTTTGTTTTCAAGTAGCGTCCGACACTACTTGAAAACAAACTTCTGAATACAGTTATTTAATTAATTTCTGACGAAAGATTGGGGCGATCTGAAATATCAAATATATATATATAAAAAAATATAAATAAATACTTTCACAAAAAAACATTCAATTTTTTTTTAATTTGCAACTTTTCAATTGTTTTCTCCATATTATATACATATCAAGAAAGTATACCTGGCTTCTCATTATGCTATATGTATATATATATATATATATATTTACAATGATGTTCATCCTGTAAAAGGCCCAAGGGCCACTCAAGGTAGAAGGTTACAGAGTAAGAGGCACAGCTAATGCAAATATGCCAGGAAGATAACAGTTAACCCTAGACTTGAACAGGCTAAGATTGTAGTGACTGGAGATGCATCCTCTTGGGAGTTGGTTCTACAAGCCAGTGGTTCATGGGCAAAAGCTTACATCTCACCAAAGGAATATAAAGAGAATGAGGGTGGTTCATTACAATGTGTGTGACATGGCACGGTCTTAGCAGTGAAGGTTAGAACTGGTGAAACTAAAGAATGTAGTTCATCTGAACACTTTCCATTGAAATTGCAACATTTCATCTGTGGGAAAAGGATTTTAGGGTGGAAAATAATTTGTCACCTACAAGAATATGCAGACACTTTTGGGCTCTACTGAAGCTGTTTATATATGGCAGGAGTAATCTATTTTTGGCTTAATCTGGTTTTTATAAAGCTAGAGGATAGCAGGAAAGGTCAGGTACTTACTGGAAACAACCATTTTCACAGAATCTTTAGTGATGAATCATATTCCACTTGAGGTTTGGGCTGAATTTAAGTCATAACAGGCACTAAAAACATGGGGCCTCCCTGAGAGAACATCCATTCATTGCAATTAGTGAAAGTTCTAGGACTGATCAGTGATGATGGAATGTCACTGGTTTGGTTTTTGAGGCACTGAATGTGACCAGCCAGTTCTTCCCCCACTGAACTGTTAAAGCTAGGTCAGAGGATAGATCAGATGTCAAGGTGTGGTCATCCAGGGTTTTGGAGGTATACCCGCATACTGTTGTATCATTAATATAGATATTCACAAATGATTAGAGTGTAGTCTTCAGCAAATCCTTTATGTAAAATAGGAAAAGGGTTGGACCAAAGAGTGAACATTGGGGAGATACCTGCATTGATCGCTTGGGCCTCAGAGTATTGCCTGTTAATAACTACCTTCAGGGATCTTCTTGTTAAGAAGGACTTTATAACTGAGAAGACTTTTCCTGTGATTCCAGAGCTAGAGAGCTTGTTCAATAATCCTTTATACTACATCTTGTCAAATGCTTTTGACATATCTAATATGAACATCCTTGAGATGTATTTGTTGTCAAGTGGCTCACTAATTCTGTGAGTAATCGCAGTTATGATATCAGCAGTGGACCAAGTGGATTAAAATCCATACTGTTCAAGAGGTAGTTCCTACAGAGGTAATCAATAACCTATAGTATGGATGCAGAAATTAGTTAATCACGAGTTTTGGAATGTCCTGTATCAAACAGGACATTCCAAAACAGGGAGTTCAGGAGTTAAAATAACTAAAACCAGGGAATGCAGAAAGGACTTACTAGAAAAGGACTAAACTAAATGCGGACACCTTATAGTTTCCACTGCCACCAGATATGGGCAATGTTGATGAAAATCCAAATAAGCAAGTAGTGCCTAAATCAGCATCAGCACACCTAGGTGAACAGACTCCAAAAATATCATCTAAGCAACAGAGCTCAGTAAAAACAAAAATGGAAACAGCTCATGTTATGAAATAAAATAAGATATATCTCGGCTGATTTGCAGGCAAATAAACTAACATACTCAAGAGCGAGAGTCGGATATGAACGGGACAAGGCCCCATCACAAAATGACCATTATCGTCGTTTATGCATAGGCCTGACACATGAGTTCCGGTTGAAAAATAAAATAATATTTCAAAGTGCTTCTATTTTTCAACCAATAAAAATGCTTCCCTCCTAATTATACTTGCGTCATTTTTTGAGCCCGTTAAGCCATAAAAAACGCCATAAAAAGGGTCACACAGGGAAGTACAAAGCAGTCAACGGGAGGCCGGGGAAGAAGATCTGTCATGGTCAGTCAGCAGCAGTCAGCAGGAGGAACGCCACGCCAACCAGTGGTAACTACTATGAGAGATCAACCCAGATCGGCAGCCGGCTTATGAACTATACCACAAGGTAGCTATCCCAAAACCACACGTTCCTATTGAAATAAATCACGTAAATCTATTTCTGCTGTTGTCGTATTTCTGTCTTGCAACCATACGCTTGTCGAAAACACTCATCAGAGTTGTGATGTTTAAGTTGTAAGTTAAAATTACCTAACAGATTAAATTTATAAATCATTCAGGGAACTGTTATTTTTCTCTGTAGAAAAAACTCTTTTTGTTTCCACATATGTTACTAAATATATATATATGTATATATTTTGTTCTCTTGTCACTTCGGTGTGCCTGTTGCTAACCACATCTCTATGCTTCCTTACTACAAATATCTGTACTGTCATCTTGAGGGTGAAAATGTAGTATGTGTACAGAAACTAGTTTAACCATGAGTTATGCCCCTTTATGCAAGACATTCCTGAATGAGATCCTGACATGGTATGAAATGAAAAAAAACAGAGCTCACTGCAAGACATGGACACTGTACACACTTTTAGTGAAATTGGAATAAACAACTGTCAAGTGGATCTGCTTGTCTTTCATATCAAAACTTCCAATGTGGAAATATTATACAAACTTCTTGTTGATTATAGCTTCAAAGAGTGAGTTTGCTAATGACACTGAGGAGACTAATGGGTCTATACTGTGAGGGGATCAGTGCTCACCCAAATTGTTGAAAAATGGACATACACAGACTTGGGAAGTTAAATAATTTTGCTAAGATCAGGGATAACCCCAGGTTGATATTCTTACAGATAATTGGAGATATAATTAGGAAGAAAAATAAATCCAACACAAATTCAAATGCTGGTGCTTATCAAATAAAGTGCTTATAATGTAAAAGTGTTTGTATGAGAGAAACATCACAAAATCTAAAAGCCCATATCACATGAACATAAAAGAGATTTACATTTAGACACCTATTCAAAGATGCTTGTAGTACACAGGAATAGAATTGCAATGACTTTGATTTTACAAATGCCACCCTAATTTAAAAAAGAACATAACTCTTTATGTCAGCAGTACTTCAAGGGTGTCTACTAATAACAATATTACCAACTATAAACACCCATCAAAAACTATATATTACATCCTCAAACTTTACTGAATTCATTCTTAAAGAATCTAATGTATGTTTATCTAAAACAAATGGTATGTATGTAAAAATGTTCCCAAATCAATATGCAAAAAAACAACAAACATAATTACTACTACTACTACTACTACTACTACTACTACTACAACACACAAACACACACACACACACACACTTACAAATGTACATTACCATTTGAATCACACAGAGAAAAACTGGAATTATCATGCACTTACATACAGAAAGCAATATTTAATGTTTTTCAGTTAGGTGTGGAATCTGTTAATTTCTTGGAACCTCGAAGAGACACATGATCTCTCTTTGAATTTGGAATGCCACAAATTATAATGTTTGTCTAACAAGTTGAATGCACATGAAACATGATTAAACAATGAAAATCAAACAACACAAAAGTAAAAATACCAGAATTTTTTTCTTCTTTTTTGCCATATCTCATTTTTTATGAAGCTTTAATAAACGTGAATCATGTTAAATTGATAGTTTCCTATTTGTTCTTTATCTTATCATTCTGTCAGATTCTGACCCATATTTCATCTATAATTGATCCCAACTCATATATATATATTGATGTGTGATACCACACACATATATATATATATATATATATATATATATATATATATATATGCACATTTCATTAAAAACAACTGACAAGGTGCTTTACTAATAAAAACAAACAAACCAACACTTAATAATATTAACTTTGAACATGGACATAATATCTTGACCGTGTTTTGAAACAAAAAAATGAATCATTTTATAAAACATACATATAACAAACTATTTCTTATTTAACAGTTAAAATATTCCATTCTTGAAAATGGCTAAATGTATAGCCGAAAGCGCTCGGATAAAAAGAACATTCGGACAGTTTTTATATAATTTATCCTCTGAAAAGAAAAACTTTATTAGATCGCACGAGAAATTATATAAAAAACTAAATAAAAGCACCTTGTCAGTCGTTTTTAATGAAATGTGCATGAAAGAAGGATTGCTGCCTAAATACACAAATATATATATATATATATATATATATATATATATATATATATATATATATATATGTAGATAGATAGATAGATAAGATATATATTTTTATCACTTTAAATGTTATTTTTAGTGGATACCCATATTTGAGTAGATGCTCTGTTTATTTATTAAACAGTATATTTATTTATTTTTGTCTACTGGCCTGAATGTTTGAGAAATCTTATTAAAGAAAAATTTGCTCTCTGGCAGGATATGAACCTGTGTCCCTCAAGGCAGAGGGAGCTACTATTAAGCCCTGTACATGCTAAACAACAAAACGGTACAGAAAAATAAGTTTTCTCAAACATTCAGGCCAGTAGATGAAAATAAATATACTGTTTAATAAATAGAGTGCCTACTCAAATACAGGTATCCACTAAAAATAATGTTTAAGTAATGGAACCTGTCAGATTAATAAAAAAACATTCTAAAATGAAACTGTGTGTGTGTGTGTGCACGCACACGCACACACACACACACACACACACACGCACACACGCTTTTGGCATGTTAAGTATGTATGTTAAGTATCCAAAACTGCTTGGGACAATAAAAATTATGGACAATTTTTATATTCTTTAACTCCCTCAAAATGGAAAAATGTTAGGATGCTGGAAAAACTTAAAAAATTAATTTAAACTTCCTTGTCAGCCATATTCAATGAAAGATGTTTGAAAGAAAGGTTGCTGCCAAAATATACATTATATATATATATATATATATATATATATATATATATATATATATATATATATATATATATATATATATATATACTTGGTGTGGAGATAATTTTCAGGCATAAAACTGCCAGTTACTTTGCACTTTACAATGGTGATTTTTTTCATTCTCACTGTTTATATCTACAAACACTCTATGTTTTAAATTATTTTTTAAGTAAATGTAACTTCATGTTTGCTGTCACCCATGAATCATTCTACAATCAGCAGGAAATAAAATAAGTCACACAACAGGAAATAAACTGGCCTGATTTGTCCTTTCTTTCTTCATTGGTGGCATTTAGCAAATCAATATATTCAAAATGTCATAAATTTTTCTCACATATAAAAGTTTTCATACAAGAATATTTCTTTTCAAAAGTCTGATGCAAAATTAATTTTTAAGATGTAGAAATAATAATGAAGAAATAACAATAATGATGTAGCCATTAATTATAATTATAATAATAAAGAAATATAAGAATAAATAAAATAAAAGATTAATAATAAATAAAGTAATATAAACAAAAATCATCAGTACTATCAGCTATATATCTATTTTATCAGATATATAACTATTTATTAAATATTATGACAAAATCAGTAAATATAAGGCCATTAAAAGTGTTAAAATGTAACCCCTTGGAACTACTGTTATACCTATATAACTGGAACCATGTGTACAATCAAGAAAGGTACAGACAAGCACATTAGCAAGATCATTGGTTACAGACAAGCACATTAACAAGATCCCTGGTAGCCTCTGCGTACAAGAGACTCAAAAGATTTCTATATGAAACTGCTCATTTACACAGAAGAACTTTACCAGTGTAAAGAAAATATAAACACTCTACATGTTAAGTATCATTTAACATCAGAATTTGTGCAAAGAGAATGCATATATTTACTACTTAGGACTGGTAAGGGATTGCATTAAACAGAAAGCAAATGAAAATGAAAATGAAAAAATAAAAAATAAAAAAAATGATGATGATGATGATGATGATGATGATGATGATGATGATGATGATGATGATGATGATGATGATGATGATGATGATGATGATGATGATGATGATGATGATGATGATGATGATCTTCTGGAACTCAAAAATATCTTCTTTACTAAAGTTCTTTACTAATGTCCACCCAATACAAAGCTCAAGAGCCACTCAAGTTAGAGTATCACTGTGTGGAGTTGTATTAGCATAGAAAAGGGCAATATAACATTAAAGATAGCTAATTCTAGACTTGAAGAAATCAAGATTTTATTAGCAAATAAAACTTCAGTATTCAGGTGGAAACATTAGAAATATAGAGCTGAAGTAAAAATTAGAAGGAATCAGAGGCCCAATCCTAAACATAAAGCAGATGAACCTCTACTCCTGTTCAAAAGACCAGGGTGGAGTGTGAACTGGACAAAAGATAAATATATCTGTTTTTATTAAAACCTATTTACTCCTATTGTATTACCAAATCTAGGGCAGAAAACTTGATCTGGTAGTACAAAACAAGAAGAAAATCTGCCACATTGTTGGATTTTGCTGTTACAAAATAAAACAGAATAGATCGAAAATAAAGACAAGAAATAGGTACATTGAAATGGACAGAAAACTGAAAATATTGTAGAACATAAAAGGAACAGTAATACCAGTCATTATGAGAGTGCTAGAAACAGGGCCAGGGCAAGTGCCCCTACCAAATCACGGGGCCTACAAATTTATTACATGGTGCCCCACCAAATCTATGATATGATGCTCCACACTCTACTACATCTCAATTTTCCTAAGGTAGCATTCATTTAAAATACAAATTTTATTATAGCCTAATTATGTACACTAGGGGATCATATGTAATATGGGTCAACAGTTCAACTAGAAAAATTATAAATAAATACAATGTAACAACTACAAATTAGAGACATGTCATAATAGATCATTCCATCTTAAATAATTAGAGACATGTCATAATAGATCATTCCATCTTAAATAATTAGAGACCTGTCATAATAGATCATTTCATCTTAAATAATTAGAGACCTGTCATAATAGATCATTTCATCTTAAATAATTAGAGACATGTCATAATAGATCATTCCATCTTAAATAATTAGGGACATGTCATAACAGATCATTCCATCTTAAATAATTAGAGACATGTCATAATAGATCATTTCATCTTAAATAAATCAACAATGTTTTGCAGTAATTTTTAGCATCAATTTGAGATTTTTCTTGTTAAAAAGTTGAATAATTTTAACATTCAATATTATGGATAAAAAGTAATGAATTTTATATAAGGTGTTTTTCAAGACTTAGCATGAGCAAAACAAATTCTCAGATTTGGATAAAAAATATGACCCCATGATGGCATCAAAATCTGCAAAAAGTCTCAATCCTTTAGTAGTCAGTTGTGCTTAGTTTAATTTGTAACTTATATAAATGTAGGTAGAAAAAATTAAATGATGATAAAATAGTTAGGATCACAAAACACTGTCCAGGGTCCCCAGTTAGGTTTGGGCCCCCCAGTCATGGGCTTCAGGGTTAGTAAACACCAGCCCCAGCTAGAAACAGTTCAGAAGAGCCTAGTAAAAAGTCTGAATGAACTAAGAATCAAGGGAAAAAGTATAAGCATCTAGACAACAGTATTGCTAAAAACAGTTAGGATACTAAGATGTGTACTGAAGTAGTAAGGAGATTTGTTGTCACTTTATCTCCAGAGTAGGCCACCAGTTATTACTGATGTGAATAACAATAATATTTTTCTAAACGTGAATAAATTAATTATAAATTTTTTTTAACATATTCAATTAAAATATTAAAAACATTTACACTTAATTAATAGAGAATCTAAATAGTCTTTGAAACTAAAAAACAAAAAACTTCAATGAATATAAGCTATTGTTTTGCCCTTATAAAAATGCCTACATAGTCCCAGTATGGTTTAAATGTTTTTCATAAATCTTTGGCCCTTATCCAATTATTTAGTGGTTTTTGTTGGCACAAATTTTCCAGACAACCAAACTAGCCAGCAGCATTAATTTCTTCTTTAGTACAGATATCACTGTTCTGAACCAACTTCCTTTCCATCTTGTAAGGAGAGAAGCTTCCTCTGTATTTGCAAAGATTAACAGTCTTGGAAAAAACCAGAAATCTGCAAGAAACTCTATAATTTTTACCACTTCTCATAATGGGAACATATATTTGCCACATTTTAGAAATTAAATAATTATGAAAAAATTAATGACTGATTTACATTAAAAGTAATTTAATTATATATGTAGTAACTGTCATAAGCATTAACTTTCCTTCATTTGGACTCTTCCAGAATCATCCACCTTTTTGCTACACTGTATATACATATCCACTTTTATTTATATTCTGTGTATTCATATTTACTCTTAGCACCATCATGGACTACTCTGTTTATTAAAGCCTTCGTCAAGGTACTTCTTTAGTTCTTTTTCTTATTACAATTTAGTAAACAGAGTAAACTTTTGAAACCTAAGAAATTAGATGTATCTCCTAACTCACCCTCTATGACTAAAATCTTTTGGACCTTCACTTCATTCCTACAAAGAAATACAGACTGAGGATCAACATTCTACTCTAATTCCCAAGATACATTTGATATTTTAATTAATAGCATTTCCTCAAATGTCTACAATCATACTGCTGAGTATGGTACTTTTCAAATCTGTTGTAAATTGCCTCATAGAATTAAGCATGAAACCCACAATTGAAATCTATGCCAGACATGTTCTAGCAATGCATGAACAAAGAGATGAAGAAATTGATGAGTATGCTCAGGGGTTACAACTACTAGCTAAAGAATGCAGTTTTAAAGTGGTTAATGCTGCTCAAAACCAAAACAACTGCATTAGAGATGTGTTCATTTCTGGTTTGTACTTTAACTCCATTCGACAACATCTTTTAGAGAACAAAACCCTTGATTTACACATGGCTGTTAATCAAGCCAGATCTCTATAGATTCTCACAGGCTCCTTGTGGCACTATCCTACCCAAAGAAAAGTTATGGCAGGAATCTACCTTACCCCATGGAAGATGGGAAAAATGTATGCGCTGACTGTCCATTTGTATAAGATCGAAACCACACCTCTACAAATCTGAAAAAGTTTGTCAGATAAAGGCTACACAACCAAGGGAAAGAATCAGTATAGGTTTTAAGAGACCTCTTCCTTCTAATTCGCAGAACCGTTATATGTTAACAGTAATAGACAAGTACTCTTGGCTTCCTTTTGCTTTTGCTTTCCCCAATATGACAACTACTGTGGTAAATAAATGCTTAACTCAGATTTTCACTGTATCTGTGCAGGATTTGACTCCAGATAGGAACAAATACGATTGGAGTGAAACAAAAATTAAAGCACAAGATACTCTTATAGAAACGAGCATTACAAAAGTGGAGGAACCAGAGTCTGATATCCATTCTAAACCAAAGAGTAACCCTGAAATTTACTGGTGCCCTCTGACTCTGAGGATCAACATTCTACTCTGATTCCCAAAGATTCAGTGATGCTAAGATGAGATATATATATGTGTGTGTTTGTGTGTGTGTGTGTGTCTATAGACATATATCACAAAGACATATATATATACAGGGGTTGGACAAAATAATTGTAACAGGTGCAAATTCCACTCCTATATTTCAAAGACCTATTATATTAAGAAATTTAACTAAAACTTCATAATTGCAGGTTATATCTATTGTAAATACGTTTATTTATCTAATTTACTGTCTTTGTCTTATTTATTTTTAGAATCTAGTAAAATTTAAGCTAAATGCATGACCTCTCCGAGTTCAAAAAAGGGCAAATTGTTGGCAGGAACTAAGGTTGCTGAACTGTTTGATTTTTCAAGAGCTACCATATCAAGAACTATGATGCAATTCGAGAAACAGGGTAAAACCTCTAGCAAGCATAGCAATTCAAGTTGGACTTGCAAACTTACTGACAGGAACCAACATGCATTGAAACGCAATGTGGCGAAAGATCATCAGACTACTGCGGCCAAAGTGACTGCTGAGTTGAATAATCATCTGAATAGTCCAGTTTCTACTAAAACTGTTCATCGTGAGCTCCATAAGGCTGGATATCATGGAAGAGCTGCCGTAAGGAAACCTCTTCTCTCCACTCACAACATTCAGAAGTGGTTGAAGTGGTGCAGAGATCACAATGCCTGGTCTGCAGACCAATGGAAGCAAGTCATATTCTCAGACATGTCCAGTTTTTCTCTTTTCCCAACTTCAGGGCGAGTTTATGTGTGAAGGCAGCCCGAAGAAGCTTACAACCCTGACTGCCTTATTCCAACAGTGAAGCATGGAGGTGGATCAGTGATATTTTGGGCCGCCATATCATGGAAATGTCTTGGTTCAATAGTTGCCCTGCATGGTAGAATCAACAGCAAAGATTACCTGAACATTTTGGGAGATCATGTTCATCCAATGGCCCAGACTTTATTCCTTGATGGTGACTGCATCTTCCAAGACAATAATGCTCCAATACATACCGCTCGAGTGGTTAAGAATTGGTATGAAGAGCATGAAAGTGAGCTAGAACACATGGAGTGGCCTCCCTAATCTCCAGATATCAATATTATTGAACATTTGTGGTGCATTTTGGAGCGACAAGTTAGGAGCCGCTATCCTCCACTGTCGTGTCTTAAAGAGCTGGAGCAGGTATTAATGGAAGAATGGCTGAAAATTCCTCTGGATGAAGTCAGGAAGCTGTATGATTCCATTCCTAGATGTATTAAAGCTGTATGTGAGGCTAAAGGAGGACCAACTCCATATTAAATAAATTTTCTTTGAATTTAACAAGTGTTTCAATTATTTTGTCCAACCCCTGTATATACATATATATATATATATATATATATATATATATATATATCTTTTGCATGAACTGTCTTCATGCCATATGTGATATAAAATGGGATGACAGGGTCAAGAACAGTGCAATAATGGAGAAATGTAACAATATCACAGGCATTGAAACCATTCTAGCAAAGATACAACTTAGGTGGGCTGGTCATATTGTGAGAATGGATGAACGTCGGCTTCCAAAAAAGGTGCTGTATGGACAACTACCAAACTCCAAGCATTCAGTTGGATGTCTACTCTTACACTACAAAAAAAAATTGAAAGACAACTTGAAATGTCTCAACTTTGATCTGAAAACCTGGGAAGCCCAAGCATCAAACTGAAAGGAGTGGTGTAAGACATGTTTCATTAAGTTAAAGGGTTTTGAAGACAGTTGACAAGCACTGTGATCAGCTTCGTCAAGCTCTGAAGCAGAGACAACATCAAAATTCTGCTTTAACAAATTTCATGTGTCAGTGTGGCTTTGTCACCTGCAGCAAGGCTGGGCTAGTATCACATTTAAGAAAGCACAAATGAAATATGTCCTTTCCTTACCTGATTTTCTCCACAATAGCACCTGCTAGCATCCATAAGTGTAAAACGAAAGGCACCATCCAATGCTGGCCCTCATTTATTGTTCATGATAGGAGAGTCCATCAGTAAATTTATTCAATAAAGTCGCCATTGGCTTCAACCACAACCTCCAGACAACTTCAGAATCTCCTGCAACTCTTCTGGATGGTTTCCTAGTTTAAGTTGGTGAATGCTGCCATAATCCTTGCCTTCAGTTCATCTCGGGTGTTAATAATTTGTTTATTATTTACTTCATTAGGTTATTTATTTCTTATTTTTATTTTTGGGTAGGGGGTGGTTATCTTATTTGTTTAATTTAAATTATTTGCTTTGTCTAGAGTATGTTACATTATCTGAATTGTATATAGTGGATATATTTACATTTTTCATGTTGGTATTTTACAAGATATTCATTTTTAGTTTTTGATTTTTAAGTAACATCATAAAAATTTGTTTTCATGTCTGCATTTTGAGATAAATTAAGGAATTTTCTATTGCAAAACACTTAAGTTAAGGTACTTTCTATTGCAAAACACTTAGGTTAAGGAACTTTCTATTGCAAAACACTTATGTTAGGTTAAGGAACTTTCTATTGCAAATAGATAAAATTTGCTGATGTTGGCATTTTTTATAATGATTTTAATTTTTTATCCATTTCATCTTTTCATGTAATAAAAAAAAAAATAGTAATATCTTCTGTTCTTTTAGTGGGTGATTATTAAGGCAAGAAATCTTTTTAAATTCACTTATACTTTTTTACATGACAGTTAATTTTTCCAGATTCATAAGTCAATTCATTGAAAATAGAAAATTATTCCTACTGATTGCATTCAGTAAAATCAGAAAAAAATGAACATCTTTTTGGATATTTGACTGAACAAAAAGATTCAGGAAATCCATGGAATGTTTTTGTTTATGATAGCTGTAGGCATGATTACATCAATACTTTAAGGCAAGGAACAGTTTAGAAGTTCATGTACAAGATCATCAGCCTCTTTTTTAGTTGGAAACATCACTGCTTCAACTGTGGCTTGGAAACTCCAAACAATACAAAACATCGAGAGAGAAAGAAAAACTTTAATGCATCACCATCTACACCAGGGGCAAAATTCTAGAAAAATGTGAACAAAAGGTTGAGATACATAGAATGAGTGAGTACAGTAAGAACAAGCCTGACAAGCCATTAAATGAGGTGACAAAATGAAATCATTAGTGCCTACATGGTGTCATCGTTGAAAAGAAGACATTGAATGGTTACCCATTACTTTTGTTCATTAGATTCATTTTACTGCTGGGGTGATCACATGATAAGGAAAATGAGCTGACTTCATGTCCAACATCTTTATTCAAGGAAAATTTCATAAGGAATACAAATAAAGTAGTACTAGTCAATTATTTAATTTCAAGTAATGCTGTAGTGTCTCCTAAAAGAAAAGCTTCAAGTAAAACCATGCAGAAGTCATGAAAGGAAACAAAGTTGCCAAAACAAATTGTTTTTCAGAAATGTAGCACACAAGAAGAAGCTGAAGAGGCTGTTGGAAATACTGAAGATCTTAGAATAATTAAAACAATGTTTAGTAGCGGTTGTTTTGTTGTTATATGGACACCAAATTCTACTTACAAAGAACTTATTCAGCAATCAGTCAGTGATGTGTCATGTGTGATACACACTTAGGCGATCATGTATCTTTCAATACATAACTGACAAGGCAGATTTTTTTCTTGTAGTAGGCTGTCATTTCTTTCTGCGGTAGACCAGTTGCCATCCAGAGCTCTAGAATCTGGTCTGTCCTGCTATTTACCTATAGCTGGGGGGAGAAGAAGAGGATTCATACCTTTCCCAAGGGTATTAGTATGTGAGTGAATGTAATGGCTTCAACTGGAATTCAAACTCAGCTCTCCGATTCCTCAATCCGAGCCACTATCCATCACTCCACCATGCCTCCTAACATACCAAACATATATGAAATCCTAGTATGACATCTGTTCCATTATATTTGATGGCTACAGAAATAGGCCAGACACTAATGACCATGAACACAAAGAAAGGTTGCAAAAGAGCAAACCTTGTCATGATATCAGTGTTTGAAAATATACATACATAGTACCTCCACACAATCTATGATATGATACCCCCCCCCAACACTACAGAATCTCACTTTTCGTAAGGTAGTATTCATATAAAATACAAATTTTACTGTAACCTAATTATGTACAATAATCGATCATTTCAATATAAGTGGACAATTCAAATAGAAAAAGTTGAAAATAAATACAATGTTTCTAAATACAAATTAAAGACATGCCATAAAAGATCATTTCATCTTAAATAAATCAACAATGTCTTGCTGCAATTTTTAATATCAACTTCAGGTTTTTCTATTTACATTGTTCAGATTGTTACATTGTCATATTCACATTTTGGCCATTGTACACTCAGGCCTTCTTCATGTGATTGGAATCTTGAACCAAGCCCTTTATTTCATCCACTGGGGGTAAACTTCACAGAAATGGCCCAGTGGATAAAAGTGTTGGTTGAAGTAATCCAGTGACTTGATCCAAAGAATTGTGAGTTCAATTCCTGATCACAGCAGAGGTGATCAAAAACTTTGAGAGTTGAGTTACTCAGTGGAATTAACTGAAACTGAGATATCATGAAACACGAAAAGCCAGGAAATTTGGTACATTTTATTTAATTGTAGGAATTGTTTGTTATTTGAAACAAAAACAAAGGATAAAAATTTCATAGCTTAAAACAGAACAAAAACACAAATTTTAGGTGTCGTGTTCTAACTAAAGAACTCTGGCAAAATTTCTTGGCATTTTTTTTCAGTCCCCAAGTTTGATGTTCATATATGAAATTAAAGAGAACAATCACCTTGCATTGAAAATTTGATAATTGCAACATCCTGGAACAGCAAATGGTTAAAAAATTTATGTTAGTTAATTTTTTAGTTCTTTCATATAGTAAAATATATAGTTAATTTTTTTATATGTTAGTTCATTTTTTTTTCATCATATAGTAAATCTTTTTGTGGTGCACCCTGTAAAACAATCTCTCCAGTGGATGAAATAACGGATTCAGTTCAAAATTCCAATCAATGTCAGAGTGTACAACAGCCAAAACATTGTGAATATGACAACAAAAATGAGGACAACAGTCAAGGTAAATAGAGTAAATAGTTGCAGCAAGTCATGTCAGAAAAATAGACACAAATATTGAGATTTTTCTTGTTAAAAACTTGAATAATTTTAACAGATTTAACATTATAGATAAAAAATAGTAAATTTTACATAGTGTTTTTTCAAGACTCTGCATGACGAAAACAAATTTATAGATTTGGACAAAAAAAAAAGTACCCAGAATGATGTCAAAAGCCATGAAAAAATTTATCATCATTTAATAGCCCTTTTAATAGTCAGTTGAGTTTAGTTTAATATGTAATATATATAAATGCAAGTAGAAAAAAGTAAATGTTGATAAAATAATGACGGTCATAAAGTGCGGCATGGAGCTCCCAATCAGGCTCCCCAGTAAAGGTGGGGTAGTAAGCACCAGACTTGCATAGAGAAGCCAACATATGTTTCTGTCCTATGATCTCAATACACAGCAATTTATAATATTTCTCACAAGGTACTTTCTTCTTGATAGATATCACATGTTTTTAATCATTTCACCCCAAGCAAGGCCATAAAGACAGCAAAACACAAGGGGTTGCTGAATGTAAGAGAATATAAAAAAAAAAAACAATATTAAAGAGAGAGAATAATACAAGAACAGGAATTAAGATAGAAAATAACGACTGAGATTGCATTTAAATCTTTGAAAATCAAGATAGACCGGGAGGCAAGAAGCTGGAAGAGAGTTCCACAAGTGAGAAGTGTGAGAAGAAACTGTTAGCATAGAATTTACAGTTACGTCTAGATATTTTACCTGTAGAAAGATGAGACCTTGCTGCCAATCTAGTACTGAATTTAAATTCATAAAGTCTAGGTACCATAAAGGAAAGTTCACCAAAACAGTTGCCATGAAAATATTTATAGAAAAGGTACTGAGAAATGTTGATATTAGCACTGAAGATGATGATAGGAATCTTTTTGATTGACTTCTCCATATTTAACATTTTATTTGATAATTAATATTTTGAAATAAACTTAGTCATTTCTCAAATCATGAGCTCTAACCGAAACTTCCAAATTAAAACTTTCACCTTCAGCTTCACAATGTTGATACATAGATTATTCACAAAATTTGTCATTGTTTTCTTTTTCATTTGTTTACTCTCAAAACATTAAAAACAAATATTCCTAATTAATAAAAAAATATATTCAATTTTGGTAACATTCACTTCATGTACAAATCACATGGTAAAATAGTATGTCTGTATATGCTATGCTACTTTTTGTCTACAAACATCTCACTATATAATATGCCAATGATTTTGTCTGTAATGCCTATAAATTTTTGCTGTTATCAAGTTATATTCTTTGTCAAGTGCCAGTATCTTTGTTATAACAATCATAGACTGTTCAAAGAAGATATTTATAAAGGTGTAGGTGAAATGTACAATAATAAAAACTGGAAAAATATATTTAAAATGTTATCATTTTTTATGGCATTGGTAACCTTTTGTTTCCATAAAGTCAGTGTATATATTCTATATACATTTTAATCTGTAAAATGTCATGCTGTTGTTTTGCTCACACAATTTGTTTTATTATCCTCCATCCATGTCTGAAATTAGCAATTATTTTACCCACCTGTGGTTATAATCTGTTTAGGATGACCTTTATGACTATAACTTTGTTTACATGACTGATGAGGCTTATCATTTTATAAGTGACATAGTTGTAAGTTGCCTTTTATAGGGAGATTGATGATGAGGAATTGTGTTCAAGGTGTTGGCCATTCACTGGTTTACCAGATCATATTGCAGATGATTGTAAGAATATCAGTCACTGACTCTTTTCCATTCTTGATCATTTCTAGTGGTCAGCAAATGGAGGCAGTGAAACAATTCAAATACCTTGCCACAATTATCAGTCAAAATGGATCCAAGCCAGAAGAGAGACAAAAAGCTTACCCTGAAAAATAAACTGATATTTTTACATGCCTTATTTTGTCAGTTCTCCTGTCATGGACTCTAACTCGGCTTACAAGGAACAGTATAAGGAGAAAGGAGAAGGATATGCCAAAAAAAAAAGAGATGGTCAAACAACATCATGAAATGGACTGGCAAAAGATTTGCCCAGACACGGGTGCTGGCCAATGACTAGATCAAGTGGAAGCTTCTTGTTGAGCAAGCCAACATATTGTACTCCTAGCAACCCTAGAGGGTTATAGAACAAAAAGAAAAAGAAAAAAATATAAATCCATAAATGTATAATTATGTGTGCTTAATCATACACTTTACCTTGCATGTATATGTATATATATATTATGATATGTAAAGAGGTACTGAAAACTTCTTGGCTTGACTCACTTAAAAATATCTGACCAAATAAGTAGATATCAGTTTTTTAGTATATATATATATATATATATATATATATATATATATATATATGCATTCATTTATGTATCTATCATCTATAACTGTATGATTATATACTTGAATATATATGTATTTCTTGTAGTATATTTGACATATTTGAAATGGTAATAGATATGTGTATGTATGCTTATAAATGAATGGGTAGATGTGTTCTATTCTTTTTTCTTTGTTTCTTATATTGTGAGTTTGCATATGCATGTGTGTGTGTGTGTGTGTGTGTGTGTGTGTGTGTGTGTGTGTGTATTCTTAATTGAGTTATAATGTCTAATAAATTCACATCAGGAAATTTGATTTTAATCTCATGTATTAATTATGTAACCAAGAACATTTGTTACATAATTTATAACCAAAATGTAGTAGAAAATATGAATTTATAAAATTTATATTTAATTCACAAGATAAAATATGAAAGTTGCTCCAAAAATAATGCCACAAGTTTTCCTATGTTGGGCTATTATGTCATAGATGGATGTTCATGGTATGGCAGTAGAAGTTGAACCATTATGGCAATAACCCATAATGTTTTTGTCTTGTAAAGTAGTAGTCTGATAAAATTAGATCTGACATGAAAGTATACATAAAGTAGAGATGTTTCATCAAATAATGCACTTGTTAACATTCATCAATGCTTTCTGAACATTTACAGTAACCAAAATAAGAATGTGAGCACAGGTGGCAGGTAATGTGCTTTGGCAAAAGAAATTCATGTGATAATCCATGTTCCAAGGAGTCTTGAACAGCTATCAACTTTCTGAAAATTTGTTCTAACAGATATTACATTATTTTTGCTTCATAAATTGATAAAATGTGTTAAGTGGCTATAAAATAGTAGAAAGAACAGAAAACATTATGATATTTTTGGTTTGGCTTTTCAGAAATGACCTAACATCTTACATATAAATGAAAAATACTTAGAGAGGTTAAAATACTTTTCATATTTCCAGATAAAATTTGGATCAACTTTATATGCCAATGTGCTGTAGATGGTGTCAAATAAAATATATAAAAAAACCAATAATATCAAAAAAAAAGGAAAGAAAATAGAGACCTCCTTTTGATGTTTTCTATAACAGAGAGAGAGGTCAATGGTCAATCTAAAGTAATGACAGGCATTCAGTTGGTGTTACAAGAAAGACATGCATGCTATTCACTGTAGAGAATTTGTACATGCTTCTATGGAAAGTAGACTTATACAATAAGATAATTTGTAATATAGGAATATATTAAAATTTTCTTTAATTTTGTTGAATATTTTATAAATGTTTGCAATTACAGCAAGAGGAAAAGATGGAAGATTAATTGATTAATAATAAATATACATTTTCCTTGGTGGTAACGCAATGTGCTATATTTTATTTTTGTATATATATATATATATATATATATATATATATTAAAGATTCATTCATCATCCTAATACATACATATATATATATTTAAAGACATTTTTATGTTTAACATTCTTTTTATAGAATGAAGTATTTAAGTAAATGCTCTGTTTTATAATAAACAGTATTAAATAACATTTACCGGCCTGAGTGTCTGAGAAATTTTCATAGAAAATATTCGTCCTCTGACAGGATTCGAACCTGTATCCTATACGGAACCATCATATAGCCTGACGTGCCTTTTTAACCGATTCGGCCACAGAGGATTTTTCGGTTGGCAAGGTCAAATTTAGTGCTTATAAACTTCAATCTTCCATGAATCTTTTACGTACATTCATAACTACTCGTGGCGTATCCTCTGTGGCCGAATCGGTTAAAAAGGCACGTCAGGCTAAATGACGGTTCCGTATAGGATACAGGTTCGAATCCTGTTGGAGGACGAATATTTTCTATGAAAATTCCTCAGACATTCAGGCCGGTAAATGTTATTTAATACTGTTTATTATAAAACAGAGCATTTATTTAAATACTTGTATCTATAAAAAGAATGTTAAACATAAAAATGTCTTTAAATAATTGTCGGACTTTGTCCATTTCATAATATATATAGAGAGAGAGACAGTGACAGAGACAGAGACAGCGGAGATAGAAATGAATAGATAGAAATATAATTATTGTATTAGGTTTGATCCTATTAAACTGGCCTTGTGCTATAATAGTAGCTTAGTAAAAAGCAGTTTACTATGGAGTAATGCTTATCAATGTAGTATCACAGACCTTTACTACTGTAGTGAGTTTGATTCTCCTTAGATGCGCCATTACTCTGGCCTTGTGCCATTATAAACTGAGATTAGTAAATATTAATAAGGAAACCTCAACATAAAGCAATGGTTAGCAATCTAGTCTCACAGACCATTACTACTGTAGTGAGTTTGATTCTCACTGGATGAACTTTTAATCTGGTCTTGATTCTCACTGGATACCCTATTACTCTGGCCTTGTGCCACAATAAACTGAGTTTAGTAAATATCAGTCTCACAGACCATTACTACTGTAGTGAGTTTGATTCTCACTGGATGCCCTTTTAATCTGGGCTTGTGCCACAATAAACTGAGCTTAGTAAATATCGATAAGGGCACTTCATCATAGAGCAATGGTTAGTAATCTAGTCTCACAGATCATTACTACTGTAGTGAGATTGATTCTCACTGGGTGCCCTATAATTCTGGCCTTGTGCCTTAATAAACTGAGTTTAGTAAATATCAATAAGGACACCTTACCATAGAGCAATGGTTAGTAATCTTATCTCGCAGACAATTACTACTGGAGTGATTTTGATCCTAACTGGATGCCCTTTTAATCTGGTCTTGTGCCATAATAAACTGAGCTTAGTAAATATTAATAAGGGCAATTCACCATAGAGCAATGGTTAGTAATCTAGTCTCACAGACCATTACTACTGTAGTGAGTTTGATTCTCGCTGGGTGCCCTTTTACACTGGCCTTGTGCCATAATAAACTGAGCTTAGTAAATATCAATAAGTGAAGCTCAACATAGAGCAATGGTTAGCAATCTAGTCTCACAGACCATTACTACTGTAGTGAGTTTGATTCTCATTGGATGCTCTATTACTCTGACCTTGTGCCAGTATAAACTGAACTTAGTAAATATCAATATGCACAACTCACAATAAAACAATTTTTAGCAAGTTGGTCATACAAAGTTTTATTATAAGTAATTAGATTAAAAGAATAAAAAATATTAATTCTCTCTCCAGCTGACTATGATTCTTAATGGTAAAGTGATTCTTCAACTCATGAAATCTTTGCATATCAATTATATAATGTCATAAGTATTGCTCATTTTCAATCAAGTCTGATACTTATATTCACCTGAAATGTGTTTACAAAATGAGAGTTTATGTCACTCAATCATACTTCAGTCATGGTGTAAAGTATTTCTTATTAGAAATAAAATTTTAACAACCAAATTTCATTAATTAAGGAACACAACCATCAAAAATTAATAATTGTAAATAAACTTACAAATAAAACAATAATAGGGAGAATACTTCCACTTTAAGCAACAAGAATAAGAATGGCTAATCTAGGAATAAAATAATAATTGCAAATATATTTAATCTTAAAATCATTAATAATAATAATTAAAATAATTAAAGAAAGAAAGAAAAATTATAAAAATACTTCTAAAAACCAACAATAATAAAATGTATTGAAAATAAAAATAGAAAAATAATTGAAACAATACTAAAAATAAACATAAAAATTTTAAAATATTTAATATTAAGATGGATTAAACTTTGTAAGTAAAAAATAATTCTAAATATATTTAATCTAAAAAACAACAATAAGATGGATTTAAACAAAATTAAATAATATTAGTGAAAATGTGTTTTTTAAAAGTTGAAAAAGTAACTTATATTGCAATAATTAAAATGTAACAACATTCATTAAGTAATAATATGCTTAATCAATAATTCACTAACATCATCTAATATGCTCCATACCCAATTCATTTAGTTTGAAAATAAATATTCAAGTGTACTGAATTATGGATATATTGGAAAACACAAAGTAGACTTTGAATTGACATGTAGCAATTGAAAATTAACTCACTTGATATAATTGATATAAACTCATAAGAAACTTTGGTCCCCCTTTAAGAAAAATAAATTTATTTTGGTAAAGCTAATTTTTCATATATCAAAATATTATCCTTAATAAAAAATATATCTTGCTCATTATTATAAATTATTGTTTTTTTTTTGTATAAATTTAATATTAAGTGTGAAATTTTTAAAAAATCATTTTCCTATGTAAGTAGATGTATATCTATATCAGTGTTTCTTAAACAATTTTGGCCTCAACTCAGAACACAGAATATCTTTAGTATTGTGACCCTTTGGATAAAATCATAATTTCAGTATTTTTAAATTTAGCTTTACTCAGTATCTTTTACTGAATTTTACTTTAATTTTAATAATAAATAAATTCCATGATATCTTATGCCAGTTGATGAACATAAAAGGTACAACTTCATGTAAATGTCTCATATGCATATCACAGCAAATAAGTCATTAAAAACAGCAAGGCCAAAAATGAGCAAGAAATGATACTGAGCTTTTTTTCAGACCTCAGCTGCTTTTGTAAATAAATATTGGAGATGAATAGATTGGATTCAATCAGGAGCTTTTACTTTTAACATTTCTTTTTAAATTTCTTATTTCCATTATGTTTCTTTTTCTAAATCATACCAGCCACTGAAATAGAAATGCAAAGCAACATAAAGTTTTTGATATTTTATAAAGACAATGATATATTTTATAGGAACAATGAAATAGAAAAACTTAAATACTGCCGATAATTTTTAATAATACTAGTAAACTATTAATAATAGTAATAACAGAAGAAAAAAAACCACAATGTGAATATTTTGAAAGACAAATTAAATAGCAGATAACTTGACATAGACATGACAACACAGGGGAAACCTAAAAAAAGAAATTGAAGCACTATTAATAATGGCCAAAAATAATGTTAGAAGAATTAGTTATATAAATAAATTAGCTAAATAAAACCCAGGGAAAGAGCAAATCTAGAGTGTTAGGAAATAAATGTGAGACATTTATTCAGAGAGTCACAGTGAATATAGCAAGTTTGCCCAGAAAGAATTCAAGAATATACATGACTGGGCATGAAAGAGGATCCACTAGGAATTGTAAAAGCAAATAAATTTTAACAATATAGGCAATTGTCACTTGAGCACAGGTATAACCAACAGGTACTATCAGGTACTATCACTAGATGCTAATCCTTAAAACAAACTAATGAATCAAACCAAGTTCTACCAAACCAAAAGTAGATCCCTATTTCTAAACCTCTTACATTAATAAAGGGGCCTAAACAACAACATTCCACATGATGAACCACACCTTCAAGAGGATAAACCTGATTTCAAGTTACTTTCTGAAATGTTTCTCAGTCAATTTATTCTAGTGCATGAATTCTCAATCCCCGGCTACTGTCCTCTAATTACCAAACAAGACTATCTGAATCACCATGACAATAGTCTTGGAGTCTATACCAAGGATTGGTTCCCAAGTAGCAGAGATTTTGCTAACAAAGGCTCTATTCCCATTCATATACATTTATATGGTTCTTGTTCATAATACAACCTTCATTTTTATTATCTATTCTCTTCAGGCTGATGTGATATTTGACCAAATAGCTAAGAAGATTGATGTTATACTATTGGATTATTATAGTATTTATATATATGGCAATTTTAAGGCTCATTATAAATCCACACAAACAAAACCAATGAAGAAAGTAGATACTACTGTGACTTTTCTATCACATACAAGCAGAACCAGATCATGGATGAGCCTACTCATGTTTCTGATATTGTAGGTCAATGCACAAAATCTTCTAGACCTCTTCATCACCACCTGCCTTGACAAATGTTCTTCTGCTGTGTCACCTCTTTTGGGTTCATCAGACACGAACTGATCTGTGTCAAGACTGAAGTCAAACCAAAAGAAACTTCTGATGTCCTAATTTACCAGACAGTTTTTCAGTATTTCAAAGCTAACTGGGATAACTTTAGATCTTTCAATACTGAATCCCTTTTCTCAAATTAAAAAAATAGAGCATCTGAAATAGCCTCCTTCATTTCTGTGTGATTCTTTTCCAGTATTGAGAGTTTCATTCCTTTCAAGAAGTATCAGTCAAAATAGAACAGCCAGCCTTAGTACACACCTGAATGTTTTGGAGCCATCAATCACCACAATCATTATTACCATTTTTATCACCAAAAATAGTGTTGCAAGAATCATGTGACATTCAGAGTTGCTTGTAGCCATTGCAAAAGATTTCTGGAGAATGTTAAAGTTAGTTATGCACAGTCAGTCTGAGTTAGAATTAACATCAAATGATTTGGTTCCAATAAGATTTAGAGAATCAATAACAGATGCAAATCATATGCGTTTAATCATTGGAGAAGATTAAGCTTTTTGCAATAAAATTTGCCTCAAACTATGACTAGATGACCAAGTCATCCTTTACCTGACTTCTCTCCTCTAAGAAATCACAAGTTTTGTTAACTCACTCTCTTTGCTCAGAATCAAAAACCTTGATTCTATGAAGGCTACTGGTTCAAACAAATTCTCTGTTGCTGTACTTAAGGAACTTTAAGCAGAATTATCTCAAATCCTTCTCTGAAAGAAAAATGTTTCCAAAATCTGGAAGTTGTCAGCTGTTTATTCTGTATTTAAAAATGCTGGTGTGCAGTCATCTCCATCACATTATAACTCCATCAACCTCCTTGTTTTCATTAGTAAACTCTTTCATATATTATCAACAATGCAGTAGTTGACAATCCTACCAGAAACAACCTCCTGAGAGACAAACTGTATGGGTTTCATTACTTTAGATTCACTACTAATGTTTTAACTGTCATTACCCAGAGTCAGTGAAGTGTTCAATAGTAGCTTTTTCATTACAAATATTTAGAAATTTCAAAGGTTTTTGACAAAGTGTGACATAGGGAATTGCTACATAAACTCTTCTATTGCAAGAATGGTTTACATATTTATCATGTCCTTTCTCTCTGTTAAGTTCATAAAGATGAACAGTCAGTCTTCAGAAGCTCACATGATCAATACAAGCATTCTCATTGGTTCTCTTTGGTTCTGCTCCCTTTCTGTTTTATATAAATGGTCTGCCCAACATACACAGATCATTAGTAAATATCTATACAGATGATACCAGAGTATCTGGGCATACCTCAAAATATCAAGATTATCAGGATCTGGCAGATGATCTCTCCTCTGATCTAGCTCTAACTGGTTAATGGGATAAAAACTAGCTCAAAACATTTTATCCCTCCAGGAAGTACCTGACATCTTATGCTATACTTTATCTTTGCAAGAGATAAATTAAACAAAAATGAAGTATCACTATCATATTTGGGATAGAGTTGCTCAATCCACACTTTCAAGCCTTTGAGTGTTGAAAAAATATTATGGTCTTGTGGGAGAAGTCTCATTCTCAGCACCTAAGCCTCTTCACAACAGACACATTTCAAGATTATTGCTATATCACTATTTATGAGGCAGGTGAGATTATTGCTTTATCACTATTTATGAGGCAGGTGAGATTATTGCTATATCACTATTTATTAGGCAGGTGAGATTATTGCTATATCACTATTTATGAGGCAGGTGAGATTATTGCTTTATCACTATTTATGAGGCAGGTGAGATTATTGCTTTATCACTATTTATGAGGCAGGTGAGATTATTGCTTTATCACTATTTATTAGGCAGGTGAGATTATTGCTATATCACTATTTATGAGGCAGGTGAGATTATTGCTATATCACTATTTATGAGGCAGGTGACATTATTGCTTTATCACTATTTATGAGGCAGGTGAGATTATTGCTTTATCACTATTTATGAGGCAGGTGAGATTATTGCTTTATCACTATTTATGAAGCAGATGAGATTATTGCTATATCAGTATTTATGAGGCATGTGAGATTATTGCTGTATCACTATTTATGAGGCATGTGAGATTATTGCTGTATCACTACTTATTAGTCAGGTGAGATTATTGCTTTATCATTATTTATGAGTACAGATGAGCTGCATTGTTTAGTTTCACAATAAAAAATAACATAATAAATTAGATAATGTTTAATATTTTTGTTGTCAATTCTCAAAAACAAAGCAAATGTATAAATTCACTTTGATATGTTTAGGTTTTAATAAAATTCCAATCATCACTTTTTAAAACAATAAACATTGGCAAGACAGTAAAGTTAGTTAAAATAAAACCTGTAGAAAAATCTGTGCTTTTGATGCTCCATGTTTTTTGTGGGCACAAACAATTTATATATTGTTTTCCCATATAATAGTATTTAGACAAGACTTTAAGAAGAAATAAGAAGACAGAAAATAACAATTGACATTGCATTTAACTTTTTAAAGATCAAAATTGACTAGGAATCAAGAATCCAGCAAAGAGTTCCACAAGTGAGAAGTGTGATAAAAGAAACTGTTAGCATAGAAGTAAAAGTTACATTTCACCATTTCAACTGTAAAATGATGAAACCTTGCTGCCAATCTTGTACTGCTCTTGAATTCATAAAGTCTACATACCATAGGGCAAAAGTGTCTATAGAAAAAACATAGTTAAGTTACATTATCATGGTGGGAAATCAGTGGAAACTATTTGTTCATGACCAAATTCTTTGAACTTTTAGATAGCCTTTAATGTACCTTATTCCTCCTATAGAGAATGACATACAATCAGGTTTGTGAAAATAAATGGAAAAATGGGAAAAATTAATGTCATTAATTAATGTTGATACTTATTTTTACTTCTTTGTCAAAATTACAAGAAACTAATTACACATGCAAATTTGAAGTGAAACCTGACAACAAAATAAGACACAATTTTACATTACAGTACTGACCTTAGTTGAAAATTACGTATTTCATTTAGTACTTGGATGTTCATTGGATCATTTTTCTGATTTCAAAATGCAGTCGGAATTTGCTAATCTATACTCCAAAACATATTTCATTTAAAGTTTTCCCAGTACAAGGAGTTTGATATATCAATTAGATTTGCCCTTTATTCTCATAAATTGTTTCAGTCTGTATCAGAAAATTAGCAGCTGCTCACTATGTTTTCCAAGTGGGATTTTGTAATTTGGTAGTTAAATATGTAATAATTAAAAGCATAGTTTGACAAAAAATGCACCCACCCTAAACAATTATAAAATAATATAAATCTTTTATATTCCACATAGTTCAGTCTCGGTTAGATTGTTAATACAGAAATCTCAGGACAACATTATCACTTGTACATTGTTATTAATATAATTTTATAATTATTATAATTATATTAGATTATGTAATGTTGGATTAGAATAGGTTCAAAAGATTTTCTGAATTTTTAAAATTTTATATTTATTTTGCTATTTCATTAATTTTTTAAACATTTAAATTAGAAAAACATCTTAAAATTCTTGCTTTAAAATAAATTGTAATAAAAATTCAAATATTATTATATTTAATTTTCATTGTTTTAAATGAGTTTAAGGTATTAGTATTGTTTTAAAAAATGATATAAAATAATGATTTTTACAATGTTTTGTCTCTTCAGGTAATAGCGATCATGGCTCTCCACAGTTTCTTTTTCATTAATATCTGTGAATTATTATTACTTTAGGGAAAAGCTAGAATAGTTTTTCGGTTGCTGTCCCCATAATTTTTGGGTTTAGAGTTCTCTTTCTAGATGAGACACCATCCAAGATTAAAAAGTCCAATCTACCATTCTATTTAAGTCTATTTAAGTCTATTTAACTGTAAGAGGAAATAATGGACTTATGTCTTTCCCAAATGACTAATTTAAAAGTGAACACAATAGACTAGGCTGGGATTTGAACTTGCCTTGCTGGTTCTACTTTCAAACATTCCTAGAAATAAATACAACCAGAAAAAAGAAAAAAATTCTAGTATTTCCAAAGCATTGAATATTGCTGCCACATTTGATCTGGTGCTTCTGCTATATATTTAAAGATTCTAAATGAAATACAAAGAATCTGCAATGTTATTGGTCCTGACATTGCATCTTGGCTTCAGTCACATTCCCAATGCTATAATGTAGCTTCACTGTGCCTTTTCTATAAATACTTTTATGGTAATTCTTCTGATTAGCTTTCTTTTTGATACCTTCACTTTATGAATTTAACCATACTACTAGATTGGTGTCAAGTTTCATAATTTTACAGTTGAAATTTCTAAATGTAACTGTGAGTTCTATGCTAACAGTTTCTTCTCTTGCACTTCTCATTTGTAAAACTTTCTCCTAGCTTCTTACTTTCCAGTAAAGTTTGATCTTTAAAAATTTAAATGACATGTTAATTGTTATTTCTTGTCCTTTTAATTCCTGTTCTTTTATTGTTCTCTCTCTTAATAATTTTTTCTTTTTCTCATATTCTCTCACAGTCAGTAACAACTTGCATCTTAGTGGCTTTTTTGCCTTGCTTAGGGTGACATGATTAAAAAAAACAAAAATAAATTTCCAAAACATTCATATATTCAAGAAAAAAGCAGTGGCATAATAAATAAGTCATTTATTTCCCTATCTCCAAGTCAGACATTCAAATAATGTGGAATTTCCATGTTCACAATAATATATTATTATAATTTATAACATCTAATGTCATAGTTAATTTAGGAAAGTGTCTGAAAAAATTTGTAATAATTTTTTTTACCCATTTTTCAAACTCTGACATTTTTTCATTTAGATTGACTAAAAAGGAACTTTGGTTCATTTTGCATAACTTTTTTGTAACCATCTATTTTAACTACACTTTATACAAACACAACTGTTACTTCTTTAAGAACCTTTTTTCAATAATTATAACAGTCTTGGGTATGATAATAAACTACATCAGGCAGCAAAGCCTCTTATTGGGAGACCAGAGGTTTTGAAGAGCAGGGAACCATCTCTTGTGGTTGTTTTCAGGTTCATCTTCATCCAGTGTGGGTCTGAGCTATGGGCAAATAGTGAAATATGGCCAAACAAACAAAACACTTTGAAAGTATAAGAATATATTTTTATATAAAATTACCAATCATTTAAAGTGACAACAATTAAGATTTTATGTAAGGAAATGTTTTTGTTAATTATTTTTTTAAACACTTAATTTATCTAGATCATTTAAACAGTAGAAAATTAAATTTTTGACACTTTAAATCATTGATGTTTTATTTAAGTCATTAAATTTATCAAAGAATGGAGCATAGTAATTCTGGAAAGAATAAAAGAGAATAATGGAACAGTATATTTTAAACAATTTAATCATAAAAGCACACAAATAAAATCTTGAACCAATTATAATTAATGTTTCCTGTTGGGTTCCTGGGAAAACGTGTGAAATTAATAAACAGAATGGAAGAAGGATATCATGATATTTCCTCAAAAAATATAAACATCCCCACCCTAAAAGTACAAATAAATTTTTCTCTGGATTCCAGTCCACTGAATTATATCATCAACCCAATTCTATCTAACTTGAACCTCTATATTCTAATCACAAATCTACACTAATATCCAATGAAGAGCCACTATAGTATTTTCAATCGGGATTAACACAGACCTATCTGTAATAAAATGTTAAAAATGATGCCCTTATGTCAGATTTGGCTTCATCAAATTAAATCATATTCTCCAAATTGATGTAATTAGTTATTTTGTATATTCATTAACTACTAAATTCTCAAGAAATTATCTGGCAATTAAATATCCATAACATGATAGCCAATATGACTTCAAAAGAGAAGGGCACTTTACATTCATTTAAGATCAAACTATATATATAGCAAAGTAATGAAAAGGTTTTTAAACTAAGTATCTAAATTAGAACTTTAGACTTCTTCTTATTTTTAATGACCTTGTGTCAGATTCAACTTGATCAAAGTAATGAAAAAGTTCTTAAGCTAAATATTCAAAACAGAACTTTTAACCTCTTCAAAGTGAGGCCTTTGCTTAACTACTTAGCCTCACCTGAAAATACACGTGTTGAATTAAAAGTCAAATGTTTATTTTATTACTGAATAATTTCAAAAACAATTTTCTTACATTTGCAAAGAAAGTTTCCCACTTTTCCTACTGAGGTCCATGTTTCTATCCAAAATAGAAAATATCTTTGAAGACTGAAGTATTTTGACATTATTATATCAACAATCGGGTTTACTTCAGATAGGCCAGAAAGCTCTCACATTTACTTTGCAAAACAGGAAAATTTACATAAACATCTTCTGGTCAATTGGGTGCAAAGGTCAATCAAGGAGAAATTTATTCACTTTTCTATATTTTCAATCAGAATTATTACTTATTCAAAAGTATGTTACAGAAATTATAAAATACAGGTACTACTAAGATAAAAATTCTGTGAGTACAAATAATAATAGTAATCTTTGAAGATTTTCGAAAGCTATCAAAATGCAAGGATCTTGAAATGGAAATTCAAAAATGTGGTACATAAAGACATTAACAATTCCAGTTGTAGTTGGAGCCCTCAGATTGATTGGAAAAGGCTCTGATAGACTCATTGAAACAATTACTGGAAGCCCATGCCTTAAACAAATACAAAAACTGTACTCTCAAGTACAGCCCACACCTTACAAAAGGATTTATTTATGTAAAATGTTTGTGATATTAGGGTGTTTTGGGTTTTTTTCTCAAAAACTGCTCAGTGGAAAATGTCATGATGCCATTTCTTATCTTAGGTCTCACATTGAAAGGAATGAGTATATGCCAGAAACCAAAGGAAATAAAATAATAATAATAATACTGGCATATTGTTGGGACACTTGCTGTAAATTGATCTTCAGTGATAACCACCAAATACTACTGATGTAAAAACAAAATGAGTACAAAATAATAATAGCAGTAATAATAATAAGAATAATAATGGTAAGCTATTAATCTCTAGTATTAGTGTGTAAACTAGCTCTTACTTGATCTCCAGTGATAACTACCAAATAGTCCTTTGATAAAAATACAATGAAGATAAATAATAGTAGGCATCATCCATTTATCTTGTGAGATAAAAATAGTGCCCTGTTTGGTCAAAATTCAGTTCTCTGGTGATGAGTGTCCTCTCAAGGATGCAGGCCTGAGTGATGGTATATGGAGGCCATGTGCTTCCCAAATTATATGGATCCACCCACTCTGTGTTACTAACAAGATGCAAATGAATACAAGGGATTACATTTGGGGCCAGCTTGGCTGCTGGTGTTGCTGGAAAGATATCAGTGTTGACAGCCCATCTTCTTCAGGGTTTCACAATAAGTTTTTTTTTCTGGATTTACTTCCATAGCCTTTTCTATGTTTGGATATTACTGCAAGGAAATAGAGGTTCAAAATCAGGGTTTCCCTTCCATTAGATGGATTGCTTTCCTGAAGCATTTTATAGACAGTAGGAGTTTATCCCGAGTCTCACCCTGTCTATGACAATCTTTGAAACAAAAAGAATAAATAATCATAATATTATTAATAATAATAAACTATAATAATGGAGTATTTATGGAAAGATTTGATCCCTGCTAATAACCACACTGTAAATATACCCTATGAATACAATGAAAATCTCAACAGAGTACAGATACAGATCCAGGGGTAAAATTCTGGGTTCACGAAACTACCACACACTAAGATACACTACAATTATAAAATTTCTGTAAATATCTCAATAGGTAAATTTTATTAAAAATATAATTCCAAGTAATTATATCTTAATATAAAATACAATATGTCATGCTGAGATTATGACCACAAAGTCTGCCCCTTACAATTCTTTATTTTTGAGTACCGCTTAACTCAATATCTACAATCTGCTCCTGGAGTATTTACTATTACAAATACATGGCCTATTACAAATATATTAGTAGTAAAATAGTATTAATATATTATTATTTAGCTAACCAGTTTTAACCTGTGAAAATTTCATGGGTTTCTTATTTTAATATTCTGATAAATCTTCATTCATAAGTTAATGACTGAGGAGCAAGCTCATGGCAAGTTTGACAGCAATAAAATATCTGTAGAAATTCCCTTATCACATCATTAAAATATTTGAGCTTAACAACTTTAACAAAATATTGCAATAACAATCTTTTCTTTCATTTTCTCATTTTCTCACTAAAATCAAGTAATGTCCTTTCCACTCTATCCATGGGATCAAAATGAAATAGTTCATTATTTATGAGGTATTGGCAGGACACATTAAAACTTTTTAGCTTTTTTTTTATAAAATGCCCATCTCCTGTTGAAACTTTTCTGTGTCTATGTCCACTATTTAGGTAAAAAGTTATTTTCCAATAAAACAATTTATTGTAAATATAACAATAATAAATATGAATGCTGGTAGTTATTTAAAGAAGTAAGCGGGTAGAAATGAAAATATTAGAAATTGACAACTTTTTCCATTTCACTGAAATAGCCTGAAACACTTACACTTATATGTTTCCTTCTTTCTTTCAATTATTCATTTTCCCACTGAACCTTTCCTACTTTTTTCATGCAATCAAAATCTCCCTCTTACAAACATTTCTCTTAATAATAATGTTAAAATAATTCATGGTAAATGGATTGTTGGTGATTACTTTACATGGTTTCACATCATTCAATACAGGGCATCTGGAAAATGGTGTTTAGTCATAGTCATCTCTACTTCTTGGTATTTTGGCAGAGATCAAAGTGTAGTATCTGCATTCAGGTGGATAAACTACATTTTTTCTTTGAATCAGAACCACCCAAAGCAAGTCAGTAATGCTGCAAAAACACAAGGGGATACAGGTTATGGTAGAATTAGAAACAAACACATTAATGATGAGCAGAATGAGAAGAGAGTAATCAGGAGGACAGTAGATAGCAATTGACATTGCATTTAAATTTTGCAGATTAAAGTTGGCTGGAAAGCATAGAGCTGGAAGGGAGTTCCACAAGAAAAGCACTAAAGCCACTAAGACACAAGGGGTCACAGGGTGTGGAAGAATTAGGAAGAGAAACATTAATGATGAGCAGAATGACAAGACAGTAATCGGAAGGAAAGTAGATAGTGATTGATATTGCATTTAAATATTTGCAGATTAAAGTTGGCTGGAATGCATGTGGCTGGGAGGGTGTTCCACAAGGAAGAAGTGTGAGCGAAGAAACTGTTAGCATAGAATTTACGGCTACCTGTCTCAGCTGTGTCTCTGTCTTTGGACAGAGTGCAACTGAAAACATTACTGTCTTGGGAAACATCTGCCCAGGACAGTCAGTACCTACATCATCTAACTTTAGAGGTGGATCATTAGTATTACCAATGTCAGTGCAACTGACTGGACTATTCTTAGACCTGGTCCAAGTTTACACACTCAGGCTTCCCACATTAAACTAACCTTGTGCCACATCCAGCCAGTGCGGGGTGGTAAGAATATACAATCACTTCTCAGCCTTTTGACTAATCAAAGTGTTGTTTCTGTTCTTATTATCTTAATCAGATTTGCTCTCTCCACTTACATCTTCCTTTCTTAGTTTCTTTCATTTTCTCACTGAAATCAACTAGTCTCTTTTCCTTTCTTTCCACATAATCAAAATGGAATAGTCCACTATTTATGAGGCATTGGCAGAACATAACGGAATGGGATTAATACTCAATTAATATTAATAACAATAATGCTATTTATCATTGCAACTATGTTAATAATAAATTAATATATGAATATTAAACTAATATATTCATTCTGAATTAATAACAATGGAGCTATTTTTTGTTGCATGTTAATTCTTTTTCTCTGTGCTGTGTCCATTCAGGATGTGGATGATTATGACCCTCCACAATTTCTTGTCATTTGTAGCTCTAAGTAAGTTTTGAGTTTTGTTTTCTGCTAATTCTTCTAATCACTATTCTACCAACCATTTAGACAAGCTTGTTAGTTAGACTACACTGTTTTCCTCAGTCTCACGCTGTCCGCTGATCTGAGATGGAACAAATACATCGAGTCAATTGCATCATCCACCGCAAGAAAAGTTGGTTCCCTGTGCCGAGCCAGGAAATTCTTCTCCCCTGAATCGATCCTCCAAGTCTATAAGTCTACCATTCGACCTTGCATGGAGTATTGCTGCCATTTATGGTCTGGGGCCCCTGTGTGTTGCCTCAGGGTTCTTGATAAGATCCAGAGACGGTTATGCAATGTGATTGGCCCTGATCTGTCATCTCATCTGCAGTCGCTCTCTCACAGACGCAATGTTGCATCGCTCTGCCTTTTCTACAAGTACTTCCACGGTAATTGCTCTGAGGAGTTGCTTTCGCTTGTCCCTAAGCCTCGTGAATTTAAGCATCCTACGAGGCTGGCATCCCGTTCCCACCCCTTCACCGTTGAAACTGTTAGGTGTAGACGTCTTTTCTACTCCAATAGCTTCATGTCTCGCACATCTCGCCTATGGAACTCCCTTCCCTATTACTGTTTCCCTGACAAATACAATCTCCAACGGTTTAAGTGTAGCATCAATCGTCATCTCCAATTGCCTTGATCTATCCACTTCCTGACATCTTTCATTCCTATCTACTCTCGCTCTATATCTCCCGTAACCTCCCCACCTCGATCGGCCCTCCGTCCTTCTCTTTCTCCACATCCCTTCCTTTACCACTCCTATCTGCTCTTCCTCCAACCCTTCTGTAACCCCATGCGTGATAGTGGCCACCAGCCTTGCTTGGGGTGATACGCTTAAAAAAAAAAAAAAAAGAAGTCCTTTTTGCCTTCAAACTGTCCTGTGAGTATCAGATTTTCTAAGCCTTCTTTCCTTATCATGTGCCCTAGAAATTTCAACTCTCTATTTCTTTTGCTAAGTATGTGTCCTTTTTCTTTCCATTTTCTCTACAACTTTGTTGTTGCTCACATGTTCAATCTATGGTATTCTCAGTATCCTTCTGTAGGACCACATTTCTGTTACTTCAAGTTTCTTCTTCATCTGTGATGAGATTGTCCAGTATTCACTGCCATGCAGAAGGAATGATATTGCATAACAATTCAGAACTTTTGTCTTTGATTCTAATGAAATTTTCCTGTTTCTTTATATTTTGCTTAGTTTTTGAAAGCATATTTTGCCTTTAGATTTTGGTGCCACAGTTGCCATCCTCTGTTAAAACACTTCCTAGATATTTTGAATTTTTATAATTGCTGGATTTTGGTATCTCTATTTGTATCTTGGTCTGTTTTTTGTTTTTTGTTTTTTGTTTTTTTCTGTCAACCATGCATTTTTTTTCTTACAATTGATGTTTAGCCTTTTCTTCTCACTTTCCTTTACGTATTTTCCTACTTTCTTTCTTTCTTTCTTTAGGAATTTCTGTATTTTCTTTATTGTGTCTGCTATCAACACTGACATCTGTATATCTAAATTTGTTGTCACCAATAATGAATCCTGGTAGGATTTGTAATTCTCTCAGGATAGTAAAGTTTGAATAAGTCTGGTGAGAAGGCACATCTTTGTCTTATGCCCCATTTTATTTTTGTGTATTTACAGAATTCATTTTTTATCCATATAATGTTAATAGTAAATTAATTTATTTATATGCAGTTCATATCAATATATTAATATTTAATTAATATTAATAACAATGGTGTTATTTTGTCTTACAAGTAAATTAAAATTAATTTAATATTAACATATTGATATCAGATTACCATTAATATAAAATAAATATTAAAACAATAGTACTATTTAATATATCATGTATATTAATATTAATATATTAATAGGAAATTAATATTATTAACAATTATACTATTTACCATTATTAAGTTTCTTAATATTAAATTAATACATTAAAACTGAATTAATATTATTAACAATGGTGCTGTTAGCTTTTATATATATTTTATATTATTTTAACATCAAATTGATATTAATATTAAACTAATATTAGAAATAATTGTAATATTAGCTATATTAAGTTAATATGTTAGTATTAAATTACTATTAAAACCTAATGGTGCTAATATTAATATTAAATGGATATTAATATATTAATGTTAATTGAATATTAATATATTGATATTAAATTAGTATTAAAGTAATATTAATATTAAAATAATATTAATATTTAATTAATATCTATAACAATATTGCCATTTGTTTTTACAAATATATTAATATTAAATTAATATTAATAATAATAGCGAAATGATATTACTGACTTAGAAGGGAAGTATATTGAAATAATTGTGACAATATTTATTTGCAATGAATAAGCATTTAATATTTTTTAATACTATTTTATTGCTCAAAGCAATGTATAACAAGATAAGAACAGAATTTTGTTTAGAATATAAAATTTAACAGTGGAAAATTGCAGATGATGATATTTGTTTACTTTAAGTTTTAAAATGTCAAGGAATTTCATCCATATATGAAGTTGTGAACAGGGATATTATGACAGTAGTAAATATAACACATGGGACAGTTTTCATGTCTGTGTGTGAATGCAAGCAAAAGACACTGATGCTGCTGATGATGATACTGTTGATGACAACAGCAGAAAATTAACTGCTTTATACTGAATAGAAGAATGAATTGAAATCTTGGTAACATAAGACAAGAAATGGGCAGTAAAATAATCATATGAACATTTTAGTAAAACCTTAATAGAGAAACGTGTGAAAAGAGTGCACTAAAACAAAACAAATATGTAATGACTAAGATGGACAAATCAAATAAAAACAGTAAATGTGATAGTGTATAAATAGTAAGTAAATATTTCATTTGTCCATGCATTGTATACTACTGCCATATTCAATCTGGTGCCCCTGCTATATATCTCGAGATTCTTGACAAAATTTAAAGAAGGGTCTGTAATATAACTGATCTTGATATCACATCTCAACTTCACTCACTTTCACACCAATGTGACATGGCTTAATTCTTTTCTACAAATATTTTCATGGCAATTGTTCCAATGACCTCTTTTCGTTAGTGCCTCTACTGCATGAATTTAAGCATGCTACTAGATTGGCAACTAGGTCTCACCATTTTACTGTTGGATTAGGTAGATGCAACTAACAGTTTCTTTTCTCACACTTCTCACATGTTGAACTCCAATTTCTTGCTTCCCTGCCACCTACAATCTTCAAAAACTTAAGTGCAATGTCAATCACCATATTCTGTTTTCTGAACTGTGTCGCTTTATTGTCCTTTCCTCATTTCTCATTAAATTCTTCTCATTCTCTTACATTTCCTATAACTCCTTACCCCAGGAGTTGGCAACCTACGGCAACCTACGGCAACCTACGGCTATTTGCTACATTAATTGGGATCCTGTTATATAGGGCATAAATGAATGGAATCATCTGTTTATATAAATAAGCAGAGTCAAGTGGAGTTGAGGTGAGTTAGCATTAGGTCAATTGCTAAATGTACCTTTGTGTAGTAAAGCTTCTATTTCATTACTTACCTATGAATTTGTCTTCTTTATTAATTTTCCTCTGTTATCTCAAAAACACGAGATACAACAGGTGCAAAATCAGAATTTTACACATCCAGCACATGTTTTTAGAAATTTCAAAAATCAAAAATGTAACTTTTTAGAATTTTTCAATAACACTGGGTGAGATATATTTGTACTTTTATACTCGTATTTTTCTTTTTCTTTTTTGCATAATGGGACAGAGGAGAAGAAAGAGCTATGAATTTGGAGGAAACTAAATCAATACTGAAGTAATTATTTCTTTTGCATGTTTGACCCTTCTGAACATCGAGCTGGCAAGAATGCACTACCATATATCCAGACCTTCTGTCATCCATCATCCCAGTGTCACACTGCAGTGAACTCCCTATATCCACTCCCGCAAAGAGAGAGGAGCCATCTTCAGAAGAGAACAGCAATTCAGAAGAGGATAAAGTCATTGATCCAGATTACAGAAGTGCAGTTAGGGTAGAAACTCATATTACCCCAAT
The DNA here is from genome assembly GCA_964036315.1 of Acanthosepion esculentum. Lineage (NCBI taxonomy): Eukaryota > Metazoa > Mollusca > Cephalopoda > Sepiida > Sepiidae > Acanthosepion > Acanthosepion esculentum. The sequence goes on from OZ038520.1 coordinate 38,320,139, forward strand.
CAAAAAGACCCCAGTGACCTAACCAGAGATTTTGGTCTCACAAAGTCCACTGCCAAGCTTTTGACATCAAGACTCAAAAAGTGGAATTTATTAGATGAAAGTGTGCAAGTTGCAGATTGGAGAAAGCTTTTTCACCTGTCAAGGTGGGCTTTTCTTCTGCCACAATGTGACCAGTCTGTTTGAGGCAATTGCAACCACCTGTAACCTCAGTGAGTGGCACCTCTTCATTGACTGCTCATCCAGTAGCCTCAAAGCCATGCTACTTCATAACATGAACATGTATCCATCTGTTCCCATGGCTCACTCACTGCAGCTCAAAGAGTGATACAGCTGTGTCAAGATCTTGCTAAATGACTTGAAGTATGAAGATTACAGTTGGGGTTATCAGAGACTTAAAGATGGTAGTTTTCTTGATGAGTCTCCAAGACGGCTTTACTAAGTGTTCTGTGTTATCTTTGCTTTTAGGACAGCAGGGACCCCATGGCACACTATCACAAGCAGGACTAGTCACAACAGTGAGGAAGAACAACATCAAAAGGGAGCCACTGTTTGACCCTTGGAAAGTATTGTTTCCTCCACTGCACTTAAAATTGGCCCTTATGAAACAATTTATCACATCTCTAGATAAGGAGTCTGAAGTCTTCAAAACTTCTTCCATAAGCTATCTGTGACAAAAGTCAAAGCCAGTATCTTCATCAGACCACAAATAAAGATCATAGAGTATAAGGAGTTCCTCAAGAATCTCACTTCAATAGAGAAAGCAGCATGGAACAGGCTTGTCACAAATTATTTTACTATTAAAAAGATTTGTTATCTGTTATCTTAGATACATAAAGAAATATTTAAATTTTTCAGTTGGAATCCATTAATTTCTTGGAGCTTCAAAAGGACACATTGACTCTCCTTGAATTCAGAATGTCATAAATTATACTAACCTTTTTTTAACAAGTCCAATGCACATGAAGCTTGATTAACCAATGAAAATAAAACTAAAATAAAAATAAAAATACCAGAATTTCTTTTTTTGCCATATCTCTGATGAAGATTTAATAAAAGCAAAACATGTTAGATTGATAAATGCTTCCTATTTGATCTTTATCCTGTTATCTATTTATGTAAACAACAAAAGCACAGGTTAGATTTATTAAATAAATACATGAACATTTTACTCATTCTAATCATTACATATTTAATGATACAGTAAATTCTGGCAATTGGTGTAAAGAAAGAAGTAATGCTTACATTTTAGTACTGATTACATTTGAAACAAACCTATATATGCAAACCTGTAGCCTACTTATTATACCCCACTGACTTTATAACTACTCCACTAATTATCTGCTTAGCTTCAATGATTTTCTGCATAAATAAATTATTTTTATATGTTATGGGTTAAAATTCAGTAAAAAAAAGGGATTGTCAGTGATCAAGAATTAATGCAAATATTACATGTAGAATAGAGCTATTTTGTATATAATTTAAATATATTGCTAATGATTTTACTGTAAAAAATATTAAAGAAAATTGATATATAATAATGTAAAAGACTGAAAGAAACAGTTTATGAGGAATATGAAAAAAAAACTGCATTTAATTGAAGCATTATTTTCAGTTTGTTCATAAAAGCATGTCCAAAATAATTACTTATTCCCATATCTTAATAGTAATCAATTTCAAATCCTTTATTAGTTATTACAGCCTGTAACTGGCTCTCATATTTCACCACCAGATTTTTTTCACCCACTCCTCTTCTGCTAATATCATCATCATGTCCTTATGGCTGGTTTGCTTTTTTGCTATTACTCATGTCTTCCGTTTCCTCCAGAAATTCTCAGTTTAGTTAAGATCTGAACACTGGCTTTGTGTGGTCATTCTAAATCATTGACAATATTGTGCATGAACTATATCTTGGCTAACTTTGACACATATTTTATATCAGTGTATTATTAAATGATCCATTGATTTTCACATGTAAAATTTTATCAGACTTTGATATTTTGGTTCAGAATCTGTATATACTTTCTGTATATACTTTCTTCATGATCTTAAACTCTTTAATCAAACTACCAGACTGCAAAACATTCCTACAGTATAACATGGCCACCACCAAACTTGACTGTTGAGGCAGTTTTCTTTGGAATAAAAGATTCATCTATATTTGCCAACAATTCCTAAAACCAAGATGCTCAATTTTTGTTTTTGTCTTATTAAGATGCTAATAGTTAAAATCTTGAATCAAGATGATCAGCAAAAGCTATATGAATTTTTAAATGTAAAGCTAGGATAGTTCAAATTTCCTTTGTTTTTTCCCCATGGAGGCCAGCTTTATGCATATTTCATTGGAGTATCTATTACAATAGTTTAATATTAGTCATTCAAACTCATGAAAATATCCTTGGATCATTCTTGACATATCTAAGAAACTTTCTGCCACACAAGTTGATACGATAGGTTTCTTTCCTTGTCCTTTGAGGCTAGGGATATTCTTGAATGTTTTGATAATGCTTTGAAAGTCATATACAAGCAATTTCAAATGCCTGTTCATCATGCCTTTCTTGTTATTGTGTGCAGACACAATCTTTAACCTGAGATCCTCACTAAATTCTTTAATCTTAACTTTGGCAAATGATTTCCTTTTGAATCAGAAATAACAAAATTTTATTTAACTTATTTAGTCCTGCAACACATCATACAGTGATACTATACTAATTTTATTTAACTCTAGTCCTGCAACACATCATACAGTGATACTATACTAATTTTATTTAACTCTAGTCCTGCAACACATCATACAGTGATACTATACTAATTTTATTTATGTTAAATTTAAAGAAGTGGAACTCTCTTAGTGCTCTCTTTAGCTTTTGGGAGACGTCTTTAGCCATTCCAATATATTTCCTTTGTATTTCTGTGTTAAATTTTCATCATCAAGAAACCAAATGCATATAGAAATGGTAAAAAATGCCTACCAAAATTTAAACAATTAAGAAATAAGAAAATATTCTTAGAAACAAACCATAGTGTGTTATGTAATGTCTATCCTCATATATTTTGTAAAATACTTATTTATACCCTGAAAATAATTTATATGCTGAAAGATTAAATTCTAGAAAGTTTGTTCAATTTATACACAAGGAAAAAGAAACAGTATGCCCACAAATATACTGCTAGTCATTTCCATGAAACTTCTGTCATATTCATTACATTTGTAACATTCTTGTATGAAATTATGGCTCATTACGCTGATTGTCCAATGGACTTTGAATTCATTTGAACCTGGCTACCTGGGCACCGTTATGAAAAGGGATCAACTTAGATCTTCCAGTATATCACCATTGTCATATATGTCATTTAATATATCTGTAATTTTGTCAATGCCAAAATAATCTAAAAGTTCTATCATCTCCATTATAATTCCATCTATGCTGCCTTGTTCCTGTTCAAATTGGTCAATGCTAATTTTACTTCAGACATTAATATTTCTGGTCCTTCCATATTTTTGTGTATTATAAGTTTTCCTCTTTTGTCATGGAAGTGCTTTCCTATATATTCATCCAATCTTTGAATTATTTTTATTTTTCTATTATCAACATTCCTTCTTTTGATTTTATGCATCCTGTCAATGAGCACATCATTTATTTAGTTATTTTTTTTATTCTTTTATGCCTTGTCTATGATGCTCATTCTTTTTACTTCTGCATGTTTCATTGAGCCATTCCTCTTTTGTCTGCCTGCATTTTTTCTAATTACTTTCTTCAATGTCCTATATTCTGTGCTATACCTTGGCATTGTTCAATCTCTTTTTCATCATGTTGAGAATTTCATCTGTCATCCATTGTTTTTTCTGTGTTTAGTTTTCTTCTGGATGATCTTGTCTGCCAATGTTATACTTCTCTTAATAAGGTGGCATTACTTGAAATCAAGTAACAGTCAATTCGAATTTCCATACTAAATTTACTTCATCATATCTGTTTTAAACACTGCCCTTCAGATTTGAGTAATTCACGAGTCTGTCATATTGCAATTTAGGTGCTGTCTTGGCCCACTTTAACTTGAATACTTTACCTCTAAGAAGTGGTTGCTCCTACAGTTGACACATATGTATGTTCTAAAGCAGGGGTGTGCAAAATCTTTTCAAAGAGTTGCCAAATTTGATGAGGTGAATATGCATGAGGGCCAACAATTCTGCCTAGTATTCTTTGAACCATTAAAATGAAATGCAAATGAACTTTCTTATGAGAATTTTATTGCAAATGGCACATTTTCATTTCTTCACATGGATGATAAATAAATTTAAACAGGTCTTACCAAAATCACTCAGTCTGTCATTTCTGAAGCCCATGTAAGATGAAGTAAAATATGTCTGAGAAAAAGAACTTCCAGGAAGCTATGATATATCTCAGGTTAATCTTAATCATTACATATTATTGGTAATTAATGTTCTCTGTCAACCTTTAAGTTAAAAACATATGAATAGTAACATAACATCAACTTATTAAGAAGTAGATAACATAAAGTGACACAAATCCAAATGTCCAAATATATTTATAACTGATTTTGACCAACACAAAACAAATTTAATTCACTAGGATTTTAGAATTAATTCATCTCAGATAACCAAAACAAATAACTTGCCTGCACTAATGTGAAGGGTGATCTGGACTGCAGCATGTAGGCCAGGTCCGGTTCAAAGGTGGTGATTTTAAAATTGGCTTGAAAAAGGCCAAGGTTAGTGTCATACCACCAGAGGGTGTATACAGTGTTCTGCTATGTTTTGGTAAAACATGAAATTGCATTTCTTATGTATGTATTTTACATATTCTGATTGATAATACTGGCAGGCTGTAAGTGATAGATTCTATGACAGAGGATGGAGGCAATATGAAATTTAACCAAGGGCCATAATTGGAGCCTTTTTGCTTTGCATTCAATAAGGATTCCTAGTCTGAATCCAGTAAATATTGCATCATCTCATTCTTTCCCTGCTTTGATATTCAGATCTCTCATGACAATTTCTTATGACTTGCATTGAGCTATGGCATAGTCTAGTGTATGGTAAAAGATTTCAATTTCTTTTTCCATACTTTGTGTTATTGGTACACATACAACTATGATAGTTATATTAAAAGGCTTCCTTTTCAGTTTAACTGCAATAATTTTATCAGGTAATTGATAGTATCCCAGAACACATTTCTTCATATTTTGGTCTAATATTAGTCCAATTCCCTTTATATTTTTCTCTCTGCCTGTATATATGTGAACCTGTGTCCATCACTGATAAAACCTCCATTGTTTGGTCACCTAGTTTCACATACTTCTAGAATATTAATATTTAGCCTATTCATTTCTTGCTTTGTATTTTCTAAATGGCCACATTGATTTAGTGTTCTTACATTCCATGTCCCTATAACTATTTTTGTTTGATATGAACAGTTGGTGGATGATGGTCTAGTAACACCTGTCGTTCATGTCTTTCCTTTCCAGGAGTGGGATTATTTCCCCCTTCATGCTGCTATTCATTATAATTTTGCTTTTGATAACAGTAGCTGGATGAGAATCAGATGACACTTCTAGCACATGCCCTTCCTTACTGGATGAAGTGTTAATTCCAATAGACTTAACCCTTTTCATGTAGTTATCTCTGATAGTCATATTGTCAAAAAGCATGAATGTTCTTAGGGTTGGTAATGGAGTGGTTTCCCATTACTTTCTCTATGGTGAGTTTTTTTGAGACACCACCTCTAGTTAGTTGGCAATTAACTTAAAAGTTCTTCCGCCCATCCACATGACTTGTTTTTCATCCTAAAAGGTTGCTAACCACCTGCCTCACTCTCATTAAATTTGAGTCGAGGAACTGATTTAGTTGCCAAGCATCCAACACACTTGATCTGATTATAGTGGTAAAGGCTCATACAGAAGCAACCACACATTTTGGAAAAGCCAAATACAGAGAACTAGTGCAGAGTGTGCCACAAGATGCCCAAATGACCTTCCTCAGGTTTTGAATTCAGAGTTGTCTTTCTAGATTGGTTGCCACCCAAAGCTAGAGAACCCAGTCTGTAGTGCTATTTAGTCATAGTTGTGGGGGTAAGAGGTAAAATCATACCTTTCCCAAGGGTATTTGTACATAGGTGAATGTAATGAACTCAAGTGGAATTCAAACCCAGCATATATATATATATATATATATATATATATATATATATATATATATATATAAAGACAAAAAGAAAACTTATCTTAGCTGATGATGAACTTGACTGTAATTTGAACCCAGCTTAATCTTAATTCCTTAATCCAGACCGCTATCCATTACTACAAAATTTCTCCTATATATATATATATATATATATATATATATATATATATATATATATATATATATATATATATGAATAAAGATAAAAGGAAAACTTAGCTGGTGTGTTTTGTCCTCTGAGGGATTTTATCAAGGCAAATGATAAAGATAAACATTGCCTTAAGCTAAGTTTTCCTTTTGTCTTTATTCATATTTCCCTTTTACAAATATACTCTATCTGAAATTTTTACATATATATATATATATATATATAATTTTAACTTGATTAAATTTTCCAAAGTTTTTTCGTTTTTCAAACTCAGTAACTTTTTACATTGACTCTTTTGTGTTCATATGGAAGAACAAAAATTCTTATTCTATATTCACCTTTTTGTTTCTTTCTCCTTGTGAGTGGACATATGAGTGAAGAGAAGCTAAATAATGTATATTCATAGAATATTGTAGTACCAAATTACTTCTGAAGAAAATAAATAAAATTCTAATTGATATTTTTTTTAAATTCTTCTTATTTTGATTTTTATGAGTTAGTAGTATGAGAAGAAACATCTGTTAATGTCTGAAATGTAAATGTGTGCTTTGACACCAATGTATTTTTTAATTTATTTAACCTATACAGTGAGATAATCTTAAGAAATCTAAGACATTTACTAGGATTTATTATTGAAGGATATAATCTTAGCAACATGATATATGTAAGTAATAATGTGTTAGTGGCAGACTGAGAAAATAAACTGAGAGAACTCTTACATCAAATAGTAGAATAAAGTAAGAAGAAAAGACTAACTATTATTAACTAGTGGTTGTCAGCTAAATAGACAGTCTAAGGTGTGAGCTGCATATTGTGAACACCAAAATCCAGCAGATATATAAATTTAACTATCTAGGTAATGTAGTAACAGACAACAGAAAGTGTGAGACAGAAATCTAAAGACATATAGAAATAGTGAAAGATGCGTTCCAAAAACAAAGCAGTGTATTAAGAGATAAGAAATATCATTAGAAATAATGAAAAGAGTGCTGAACTGAAATGTAATGTATAATTTTCTATATAGAAGTGAATATTGGACAATCTCCTTACAGATGAAGAAGAGCCTTGAAGTGGCATAGATCTGGTTCTACCAATGAGTACTAAGAATACCATAGACTTAACTAAGTAACAAGGGAATCTTCAAGAAAATAGGAACTACAAGGAAGCTGATACTTAAAATCGGAAAGAGGCAGCTGGAATTTCTGAGACACATAAAAGAGTAAAGAGTGCCAAAAGACTTTAACACTCACAGAACATGATTTATATGAAAACCTGAAATTAATCTGCTACAGAGAAAAAGAATGATTTATAATAGGCTAAGAGTCAGATGCTGACATTAACAACAAACAATGAACAGTTAAATTGGTATGGACACTAATAAAAATGGTTAAAAATTGTAATCTTTACACTTAACTAGAATATAAAGCTTTCATAAAAAGCTGATTCAACATTAAATGGCAATATTCAATAACAATAGCAAAATCAAAGTAGCGTCAATTTAATAGGCTAATTATCACCCAATAACAGGCAAACATTTTTAGATATTAACTAAATAAGATTAATATTGTGAAAAATTTACAATATAATTTAGTAACAAGGAACTGATTATACTGGAAATTACATGGAAATTCATCATAATAGCTGTCAATCTATAGCAGTTATTTTATATATTTCCAAATATAAGATTAATATTGCATATAAACTCCAATACAATTTAATAAAAATGACATGACTATACACATAATGGTAATTTTAGTTCTTTAGTATAGCTGTCACTCTAGAGTTGGCAGAGTAATTTAGTTAGTTCTTCCCATAAAATTAATATTGCAAACAATCTCTGATGTAATTCAATAAGAATAGACTGCCAATACAATCAACAAGAATTCCTGTACATCATAATATCCATCTTTCGGTAGCAAGCTTACTAATTTATCTATTTACTAAAATATGAATAATATCACATTCAATCTCCAGAATATTTCATTAAAAAAACTGATCATACATGGAAAGGCAATGTCACTTATCAAGATAGCCATCAACCTAGCATATTTATTGACCTTGTAGAATACAGAAACTACACTGCAATTTAGCAAGTTTATAGTTTGTAATGATTTCAGAGAATTAACTAAAAGACACAGAAAAGGACCAAAATAAACTGCAGATTCTAAGAAAAAGCCGCCAAAAATAAAATCAAAAACTAAATTAAAAATTATCAGACATAGAAGAAAACTGATAAAAAGAAAGAAGTATAAAAACATTTTCAACTAATCACTGTTGTCATGAATACATTCATTTTGCATCTTCTGGAAACAAATAAATGAAAACTTTGCAACAGGTCATTGTCAGTCAACTCAGAAATACCAGCTTGTGTACACAAATTAATACCCATCAATTTTCTTACACTAAAAAGATTAATGAAGTGGTTAGAGTCAAAACACTTACTAACAGAAACTACATGCCACTTTCACTAAGTCAATATTCTTGTACTTCTTTTTCTCGTGTAAATTACAAGTAATGACCTTTACTTGAATGTGTGAACTTTCTTTATATAAGATTCATGTCCAATCCTATGTATATTTCAAATAATATGACTGTTTACTACAGAAAAATACATCCTCAAAAATCAAATTACATTTTTACATACAAAAACTTTGTTATAAAATATAAATAAATTACTGTCTCAAATTTTACCCCAATTACTGGAAATTTATTTACTAAATAAATTGTGACTATGCTATAAACTTATTATTGCTGGCCATTTTTAATATAATTTTATAAGAAATTATGATATCACTGAAATTATGACTGACCAAAAATTGTATTTACAAAATTCCTAAAATAAGATCAATATTGCAAATAATCCCCAATATAATTCTATAAGAAAGAACTGACAAAACACTGTCTAACCCATACAAGCTTTTCCTTCAGAGAACATCAGCCACGGTCTCAGCTGGTCGGGTATAATCTCCCGCAAGCCTTTTTGCCCAAGACATGAATGAATACCTCTCTAGATATCAGTACACAACTGAGACACATGGAAGAAGCTAATCAGGATTAGAAGATTAGAATTCATGTCTTAAATATTTAATAATTAGTTCAATACCTTATTACAAAAATAAAATAAGCCACGAGGGAAAACAAATAAAACAGTCCAAACATTATATCATGGATACACTTCCAAATGAAGATTTTTTAATAGACTATGGATCTGGTGTAGAACAGCTAAGGACACATGAAAAATTCAACATTTTCCACACTGGCTGTAGGAGCTGGACAGATGGTCAGAGGGAATTAAAATTTTAAATCACTGCCTCTTTTCTGTTGTTTTGAGATTATGGTTGGATTCAGTAAAGAAGTTATCTTGGAATATTTTGTCATTCTGTGATAAGCTGTCGGCAACCTGTACTTCCTGTGGCGTTAATCAATTCCACAAGTAACAAGAGTTCATTTTAAGTAATCCTATCTTTTTCAAAGGATCATTCACACAGCTGTATTTTTGCAGTATTTCCTCAAAAATATACACATGCACACATACAATCCCATGTGTGTGTGTGTGTGTGTGTGTGTGTGTGTGTGGCAACTAAATATAAAATAAAATATCAAGAATCCAAATATATATTCCAATTTACTCAAAAATAAACATACAAGTAATATAAAGTAAATTAAAATAAATGATCCACATGTACACAGGTTTGAAAATAATGAGTGTATCAACCTTTTTCAGAATCTATATTAATACACTGTACATTCTTCTAGGGTTTTAAAAATCACATTCTTCTTGACCTTTTGAAAGGCAAATTTTTATTTTCCAAGATGCCTTTGAATTTTTGTGTCATATGGTGTATACTAGATGGTATCTGCTTTTACTTAATTCTTGAAATGTTAGTATAATATAAGTGAGTATTAAAAATTGTATTTATTAGTGCATTTTAATTATATGATAAATATGATTAATGCATGAAGTGAATGTTTAGATTATATCATCTGCTAATATTTAGATGTCATATTTTTCTTACGTATAGATTTTACAAATATTGTTGATATGAAGAAGTGCTTCTGATGGGTATTTATTGTATAATGATTATTTATTAATATTTCTTCTAGGTATTCTAGGTATTTATCAATATTATTTCTAGGTATTTTCTCTATAATAGGTTATGTTCATGTGTTTATTCAGCTAGCATTTTTAAAATCAGAATTATAATCTGTTTTATTTCTCTGTGATACTAAGGAATGTAATAGGTTATCCCAACAGAAATCTATTATGTGTTCAAAAATGCAGGTTTTTAAATTTTCAAAGTCTTGCAAATATAAGATGGCCCAGGAAAACTGAAAAACCGGAAGGTAGCAGCAGTGGACCCAACTGGTGGAAAAATACAATATCGTTTGTTCTATGTATGGGATAAAAACAATGGACTAAAGTTCCTCATGGACACAGGAGCAGTGACAGTATGATACCCACTACATATGGTCACACCTTCAAATCCACCCTGTTTAAGCTCCAAGCAGCTATCAGTTTCCACATAGAGACTTATAGTACAGAAGCTTTTACCTTAGACATTGGCATGCGACATGATTTTTCATTTATCATTTACTCATGATAATGTCAAGGCACCCATACTTGAAGCAGATTTCTTGGCATATTTTAATTTGGCAGTGCACTTGAATATGAGAACTCTGTTGGACAAAACAACAATTATCTTTATCATTAACACCCACACATGTTGCAACATGACAGGAATCAGTGTCACAACTTGCCACAATAACGATCATAGATATATTGAATCAGTACACAGAAATCAGACAGCCATTTAAGAATACTGATTCAGAAAAGCATCAAACCCATCACCAAATCAGAAAAAATGGATAGCCTGCAAGTTCTCACCCACAATGATTGCCACTGCATAAATATGATTATGCAAAGGAAAAGTTCCAGAAAATGCTGAACAAAGGTATCATCCATCTGGAACTGAAACCCAAATGTATGGATTTTCAAGTATGCATTGATTACGAGAAACTCAATTTCTCAACCATCCCTGATCGCTAACCACTCCCCCATATCCATGATATTGCATCAGGACTGCAGGGTATCCACATATTCACTATGATTGACCTAACCAAGGCACACCCCATGGCTCCTGACAACATTCCCAAAACAGTGGTTATCATGCCATGTGTCATACACAAAACTCTAAAAATGCCATTCAGACTGAGGAATGCTTCTCAGACATTCCAATGTCTAATTGATGACATCAATGCACATAAACAACATCTCCATGAAGTGTTTCAACGATTTTCTCATTTTGGTCTTCAGATCAATTTAGACAAAGGTGTCTTTGGCTCACCAAGCATCAACTTCCTTGGACATAATATTGATCCTGATGGTATCTTGCCCATATCAGAGAAGATTAAACCCATTCAGGACTTTCCTACATTAACTTCAATCAGACAACTATGACGTTTCATAGAAATGATCACTTTCTACCAAAGATTTGTCCTGAATTGTTAAAAAATATTTAACACATCTTCAGAAGAACAAAAATACCACTTTAGTGGGAGATGCCATGCCTGCATTCAACATTACAAAAACTGCAGTCACCAACTTCACAAAATTGTCATTTATTGACAATGATCTATAGACAAAATATTACACATTTGACACAGAGATAGCTGTGAATGGGTTGAGATAGATAGATAGATAGATAGATAGAGAGAGAGAGAGAGAGATGTGGAGAGAAGAAGAGATATTGTGTATTCATTAAATTATGGATATTAAAAAACTGTTATTTGAAAATAATAATTATACAAATGTAAAAAATTACTAAAATGGAAAGAAATACTAAAAATCCATGAGAATGAAATGGAAGAAAGATATATAACATTCAAATTGAGCAAATAAAAATGTAAGATTCAAACAAAAACAATGACAATATCTTTTAGAAATTTCTATATGTTTCATTTTTATAAATTTTTGGGATCACTTCCAATGAAGTATATCATTCTTAACACAAAATGAATGATTTGATTGAACACTTGAAAAATATCAATTTTTTTCTTTTCGACAATTGCTTCCTTGATAGATTATAGATATGAAGAAATCTAGAAGTCAACAACAATATTATAACAACAGAACAAAAAATCACTAGAATGAAAAATCATATTTTTCAAATTACAAATTGCATCATGAACAAGACAAAAAAGAAAAGAGTTTAAGTAACAATTGCAATAATAATGATACTTCTCAAAGTTACAGAATATTCTTAAAAATTAGGATTAGATCAAGTGTCTGAACAAAAACTGGAAAGATACTTTCTCAAAATTACATATGACTAAAACAAAATCAATGACATCAATCATCTGAACAATAACTGGAATGATTCTCAAAATTACAGATAAATTTTTAAACAAAAGAAGAGATTAATAGTGTGAATAACAATTGTAATGGTAATTATTCTTTTCCCCATTACATATGACTTTAATGATCTGAAGAACTGGAATAATAATGACCTTTCCCAAAATTACAGATGATCTCTGAAATAAAAATAATAGAATCAATTGACCTGTATCCCAAATGGACTGGTCAAAATTACTGATAAATTCTTAAGCAAAAAAAATGAGATCAGCATTTTGAAGAATAACAAAAAAATATAATGATTCAAATCAAAATTAGAGATGTATTCTTCAATAAACAGAATGTAATAAATTGTCCACCAACAATTGGGATAATAACATCTCTCTTCAAAATTATAGATGAATTCTTGAGTAAAAGGAATGCAATCAATTGTGTAAAAAAACAATTGGAATGATAGTGATCATATTACAAACTACAGATAAGTTATTGAACAAAACAACTGAGACAAGATCAATTGTTTACACAACAGTTGGAACAATAATGACTTCTCAAAATTATAGCTGATGTCTTAGGCAAAGAAAGGGAGATCATGTAACTGGAATGTTAATGACTCAAAATTACAGATCAATGCATAAATAAAATAAAGAATTTCATCAAATTTTATGAACAGCTACTGGAACAATAATGGCCAGTCAGTTATGTGCCATGTGTGATACATGCTTAGGTGATCATGTATCTTTTGATACATGACTGACAAGGCAGATTGTTTTCCTGCAGTAGGTTGCCATTTCTTTCTGTGGTATACCAGTTGCCATCCAAGGCTACAGAACCTGGTTTGTCCTTTGGAGGAGGGGGGAGAGGATTCATACCTTTCCCAAGGGTATTAGCATGTAAGTGAATGTAATAGATTCAACTGGAAATCGAACTCAGTTCTCCGATTCCTCAATCCAAGCCACTATCCATTACACCACCATGCCTCCTAGTAATGGTACTATTCAAAATTACAGATAAATTTTAAACAAAGAGAACACGATCAATAGTGAAAACAATAACTGAAATTATGACAATTCTTCTCAAAATTACAATGACTTCTTAAACAAAATGAATGAGAATAGTTATTTGAATAATAACTGAAAAAGTATAATTCTTCCCCAAATCTTTCTTGCATCTTAAATATTAATTAGAATAGTCATTTTTCAAAAATTTACAAATGACATCTTAGATAAAAAGAATGAGGAAAGAGCAACAATTAAAATAATAAAGACTTTTCTCAAAATACTTTAAATAAAATGAATGAGAAGAAATGTCTGAAAATAAAACAATTGGAATGAAAATTTAGAGATGAATTCTTTAAAAAAAATCTTATCAGTTGTCTAAAAAAGATTTGGAATGATAAAGACTTTTCTCAAAATTTCAACTGACTTTTTAAGCAAAAACAGTGAGATTATTTGAATAACCACAATCCTTCTCAAAATTACAGATGATTTCTTAAAGAAAAAGAATGGGATCAGTTATTTGAACATAAAATGAACAACAAATGGATATCTACACAATTACAAGTCACTTCTGAAACAAAAAAGATCAATTGTGTGAACAAATGGAATGATAATCATTCATCTCATAATTACAGGTGAATTAAAAAGAATGAACTCAATTATTTGAACACCAAACATAATGATAATGAAATGATTCTTCACAAATTATAGATGACTTCTTAAAGAAAAGGAATGTGATCAATTGTTTTTTAAAAAAATCAAATAAATTTTTTAAACAAAAATTGGTAAAATAAACACATTCCTCAATATTACAAATGAATTATTAAACAAATGAATGAGATCAATTTCATGATCAATTGGAATTATAGCTTCTTCTCAAAATTGCAAAAATGACATCATAAAAAATGTGTGAGATCAGTTGTCTGAACAATTAGAATAATAATGAATCTTCTCAAAATTATTTTAACTTTGTAAAAAATCAATAAATGAAGAATAAGATGAATTGTCTGAACAATTGAAATGATAATGATTTTTTCACAATTGCAAGCAGTCTCTAAAAAGAATGAATAAATTGTCAGAACAGCAAATGGAATTACAATGTTTATTCATAAAATTTAATATTTAAAAACTATTACCTCAATTATCTGAAGAAAAAATAAACTGATAAAGATTGTATGTAAACTTACAGATGACTATCAAAAACAGAATGAGATCAGTTGTTTAAACAATCTGAATGAGATTTATTCTTCTCAAAATTACAGAGGAATTTTAAAACAAAAACAAAATGAGATCAAATGTCTTTAGATTACCTTTTGTTTTAAAACAATTTGAATGATAATAAAAAGGGTGAGTGCAACAGTTTGAAAAACAATGACAATTATAGTGTCTCTTCTGAAAATTATGGGAAATTCTAAATTAAAGAATGATGTCAATCCCCTGAAAAACAATTGGAATGAAGGTCATTTCCTCAGATTTATAGGTAGCTTCTTAAACAAAGAAAATAAGATCAATTATCTTGTAAGGATACAGAAGGCAATTATCTCCCTTTAGTGGTGATAAGCCACATGGGTTACACGATGGCCACTTAGTGACATCACTCCTTACAGTGATGAAAGCAGCAGTCAATTTTCAGTTTGTTTACAGTAGCCCAACTGAAAGGTTGTTTTCTTTAGCCAGGCCCACCATGGCTAAATCTACCTCCTTAGCTGCTTACAAGTCCATGGTGCTGTTTCCCATTGGGAATATATATTTCCCAGATATAGAATGAAATTCCAGTGTGCAGTCCTCAATTTGGGAAAACCCAAGACTTGCTGTTTCCTATTCATAGAATATGTCTTCACCTGGGATATAGATGAATCAAGGCCATTTAAATCTGGAGTTCTAAAAATGGCTTCTCCATATTGTATGTAAGATCTTTCCTTTTGTTTCTCTTTACATTTTACTTTGCTGTGTAGATATATCTAATATATTATTCTCTGTATGGGAGACATGTGTATATATGTATATATAGTTTTGTTTATGTCTTAGTATATAAAAGTCTCTCTGAGAAAAAAGCATGTTTGTCATTCCTTTTTCTTTCAGCCATTCTGTTCAATCTGTGAATTATGATGTTGTTATATCACAGATATAATAATACCCATAATACGGGAAATTCAAATGGGAGAATAAGTCTTTCTACCATAGCTCTCTTCCATTCCAATGTAAACAAGTAGAGTTATAAAAATTTATCTAGAAATTATAGATGACTTATTAAACAAAGGAAATTAGATCAATTATCTAAACAACTGGAATGATAAGGACTACAACCAACATTACAGGTGACTTATTAAACAAAGGAAATTAGATCAAATATCTGACCAACAATTGAAATGATGAGTTTTCTTAAAATTACACATGAATTGTTAAGCATAAAGAATGAAAATAGCTGAACAACAACTGGAATGATTAAGTCATGTTTCAAAGATGACTTCTTAAAAAATGTGGTCAAGTCAGGAAGTAACAGTTAGAAGAAGCAGATTATTTCGTATTACATATCGCAATGATAGATATTGCAAATCAGGAAATGGATAAATAAGAACAACACATTTTATATTGGATCAGCAACAGAATTCTTTTTGCTATTATGGACACTGTATGTATATAATAAATGGATAAATAATGAAAATATATTCATTTGCTCAAATACAAAATTCTTTTTAATATTTACTATTATGGACACAGAATTCTTTCAGATATATCCTATACAGCAACTGAACTGATAAACATACTTCTATAGATAACGCATGCTTTCATAAATAAAGAGAATGAAGTCAAGGCAGTAACAACAACAGGAATTATACTAAAAAATAATATGCTAAATATACTAAATATATAATAAATATACCTAAAATTAGTAATTTACTAAAAACAGAGGAATATAAAATATCTGAATATAATTGAATGGTAAAAGTTGTTTCCAAAATGACAGAAGATTTCTTGAAGAAAGAGATCAATTGCTGAAAAGAATCTGCACAAAATTAGCCTAAGAACTTCTTAAGGAAAAAAACTGAGAAAACAAGGTTTAGAATAATAAAGAATTTTCTCAAAATACCAATGATGATTACTTCTTAAGCGTAAAGATTGAGGTCAATTGCCTAACAAGGAAATGAATTATAAATAGTGTACAAAAAATTATCAAAGTTTCTTAGACAAAAAGATTGAGGTAAATTGTCTAGTCAGGGGATGGAATAATAAAGAATTCTCACAAAATAACAATGACAACTTCTGAAGAATAAAGATTCAGATCAATTATCTAAACAAGAATTTAATTGAGAAAGAATGTTCCAAAGAAACCAATTATTTGGTATTTCATTACAAGAAACCAATTACTTGAAATCGTATTAGAAGTAACCAATTATTTGGTATTTCTTCACAGTAACCAATTCCTTAGCATTTCATTACAAGTAACCAATTATTAATTATTTCATTATAAGTAACTAATTATGTGGCATTTCATAACAAGTAACCAATCATTTGGCATTTCATTTAAACAACCAGTTATTTGGTACTTCCTTAGAAGTAACTACTTATTTAGTATTTCATTATAAGTAACTAATTATCTAGTAATTCATTACAAGTAACCAATTATTTGGCATTTGATTAAAAATAACTAATTATTTGACATTTCATTACAAGTAACCAAATATTTGGTATTTAATTATGAGTAACTATTTATTTGGTATTCATTACAAGTACCTAATTATTTAACATTTTGTTGAAAGTAACCAATTATTTGGTAGTTCATTACAAGAAACCAAATTTTGGGTATTTTATTATGAGTAAGCAATTATTTGGCATTTCATTACAAGTAGTCAATTATTTGGTAATTCATTATAACTAACCAATTATTTGGTATCCCATTACAAGTAACTAATTATTTGGCATTTCATTATAAGTAACTAATTATTTGGTATTACATTATAATTAACTAATTATTTAATATTTCATTACAAGTAACTAATTATTTGGCATTTCATTACAACTAACCATTTATTTGGTATTCATTACAAGTAATTTTCCATTTCAATACAAATAAGCAGTTATTTCGCATTTAATTACAAGTAACAAATTTTTTAGTATATCATTACCAGTAACAAATTAGTTTGTATTTCATTATAAGTAACAAATTATTTGTCATTTCATTATAAGTAACCAATTATTTATTATATCATTACAAGTAAGCAATTACTTGATGTTTCATTACAAGTAAACAATTATTTGGTATGTTATTACAGGTAACTAATTACTGTGCATTTCATTACAAGTACATAATTATTTGGCATATCATTAAAAGTAAACAAACATTTGGAATTTCATTACCAATGAATTTCATTAGAAGTAATCAATAATTTAGTATGTCATTACAAGTAAATAATTATTTGGTAATTCATTGCAGATAATTAATTATGTGGCATTTCATTATAAGTAACCTATTATTTGGTATATCATTATAAGTAACTAATTATTTCGTATTCATTTACAATTAATAATTATTTGGCATTCATTACTAGTAACCAGTTACTTGGTATCTCATTACAAATAACCATTTATACAGTATCTCATTACAAGTAACCAATTCTTTGGTATTTCTTTATAAGTACTTCCAAGGTCTCCTCCTGGGTTAAAATTGGAATCAAGGCTTTCATCTCCTCAAGGAAATTTAAGGTCAAATCGCACTCCTTCCCTTGGTTCTCTGCTGCTTGCTCAGCTGCCATTGCCCATAAGAATCACTTCTTCCACCTATGCCGTAGCAACATGTCTGACTGCAATAGACGTCTCTTTGTCTCTGCCCGTAATGAGTGTAAGCATGTCCTCAATGAAGCAAAGTCACTATTTGCTGCTCGAATGAAAGAACATATTGCATCTCACAAATTCGGCCCCAATGATTATTGGCATCTCTGCAAGAGCGTACTTAACAATAGCAAACCCTCTATACCTCCTTTGTTCAAACAGTTTGAGGTTCTGATCTCTTCTGCTGACAAGGCTGAATGCTTTGCTTGGAAATTCTCATTCAGTTCAACGCTCGACTCTTCCGGTGTACCCACACCTGATTTCCTCCTTTGAACTGAGGCTCTATTGAGCAAGTTGCACATAACCCCATCATTGGTATTGGTCATTATCTCTAAATTAGACCCCCCACAAGGCTAGTGATGGAGATGGGATACCAGCCATTGTCCTGAAGAAATGTATGCCTGAACTGGCCCCTGCACTCTCCAAATTATATAACTACTGCCTCAATAAATCTTGTTTTCCAGACTGTTGGAAGTCCTCATGCATTCCTGTCTTTAAGAACTCTGGTGACCCTTGTGACCCTTCTAATTACTGTCCTATCAGTCTCCTACCTCTCTTCGGCAAAGTCTTCAAAGCTTTAATCAACACTGAAGTGGTTAAGCACCTTACATCCCATGATCTGCCCTCCGACAAGCAATATGGTTTCCACTTTGCCCAATCTACAGCTGATGTGCTTACAGCCATAACTGAAATTGTTTACCAAGCTCTTCATAATAATGGAGAAGCTTGTGCCATGGCTCTAGATATCTACAAAGAATTTGACAGGGTTTGGCATGCCGGCCTTCTTCGCAAGCTTCAGGGTTATGGAATTTCAGGTTGATTGTTTGACTAAATACAGTCATTCCTGTCAAACCATGTATTGAAGGTCATTCTCAATGGATTCTCCTCCAGCTCCTATCCCACAAATGCAGGTGTTCCCCAAAGCTCTATCCTAGGCCCTACTCTGTTCCTTATCTTCATCAATGATCTTCCTGACATCATAGGTTCCGAAGTAGGCATCTATGCAGACAACACTACTATTTACTACTGCCTCAAAAACAAATCTAGTGTCGTTGACAAAACTAACCTGGCCGTTTGTCTCGAAAAGGACCTCCAATCAGTTGTGGACTGGGGCAGGAATTGGCTGGTTAACTTTAATGCCTCAAAAACAAAACTGCTCTCTGTTACTCACCACAGAGAACCATCCCTGCTCCCCATTAGAATGTTTGACGCTCAACTCCACGAGAGCACCTCTTTGCGACTGCTCGGTCTCACACTGACTGCTGACCTGAGTTGGAACAAATACATTGAGTCAATAGCTTCGTCCACCGCAAGGAAAGTTGGCTCCCTGTGCCACGCCAGGAAATTTTTCTCGCCAGAGTTGATCCTTCAAATCTATATCTCAACCATTCGCCCTTGCATGGAATATTGCTGCCATATATGGTCTGAAGACCCTTCTGTTTGTCTCAAGGTCCTTGATAAAATCCAGAGATGGATATATAATGTAATTGGCCCTGATCTGGCATCACGTCTGCAGTCGCTCTCTCACAGACCTGTCGTCGCCTCCCTCTGTCTTTTTTACAAATACTTTCATGGTAACTGCTCTGAGGAGCTGCTTTCGCTGGTTCCCAGACTTCATGAATTTAAGCATTCAACTAGGCTGTAATCTCGCTCTCATACTTTCACTGTCAAAACTGTTAAATGTAGCCATCTCTTCTACTCCAATAGCTTCATGTCTCGCACTTCTCGCCTGTAGAACTCCCTCCCCTTTTCCTGTTTCCCTGATAGCTATAATCTCCAACTATTCAAACGTAATGTCAATCGACGTCTCCAGATGCCTTGATTGATCCCCTATCTTTCTCTTCATCCTTTCCTCTATCACTCCTCTTTGCTCTCGCTCCAACTCTCTGTGACTCCTTGTCTGCTAGTGGCTTCCCGCCTTGCTTGGGATGGAATACTTTTAAAAAAAATTTCATTATAGGTAACAAATTATTTCGTATTTCATTATAAGTAACCAATTATTTGGTATTCCATTGCAAGCAACCAATTATTTGGTATCTCATTACAAGAAAATAATTATTTGGTATGGCATTATAAGCTACCAATCATTTGGAATTTCATTATAAGAAACAAATTAATTCGTATTTTATTATAAATAACCTATTATTTGACATTTTATTAAAAGTAAGCTATTATTTATCATTTAATTAAAAGTAACAAATTATTTGGTATTACATTATAAATAACCAATTAGTATTTCATTAGAAGTAATTATTTGGCCTTTCATTAGAAGTAACCAATTATTTGGCATTTAATTAAAAGTAAGTAATTATTTGGTATTTGATTATGAGTAACCAATTATTTAGTATTTATTTAGAATTAACAATTATTTACAATTTGGCACTTCATTATTCGTAACCAATTATTTGCTATCTCCTTAAAATAAACAATTATTTGGTATTTCATTATAAGCAACCAATGATTTGGAATTTAATTATAAAAAACAAATTATTTTGTATTTAATAATAAGTTACCAGTTATTTGGTATTTCATTATAAGTAATCAATTATTTAGTATTTCATTGAAGTAACTAATTATTTGGCATTTTATTACAAGTAACCAATTATTTGGTATTTCATTTTAAGTAATCATTTATTTGGCATTTCATTATGGATGAGAAATTATTTGGTATATTTTTATAAGTAACCTATTATTTGGCAATTTATTACAAGTAACCAATTATTTTGTATTATAAGTAACCAATTTTTTTGTCTTTATTTACACGAAACTAATTATTTAGCACTTCATTACAAGTCACCAAATAATTGGTATCTCATTAAAAATAACTATTTGTTTGGTATCTTATTACAAGTAACCAATTATTTGGTATTATTAACTAATTAATAGGAATTTAATTATAAGTAACCAATAATTACACATTACATTACAAGTAACCCATTATTTGTTACGTCATTATAATTAACCAATTATATAGTATTTCATTGCAAGTAACCAACATTTGGTATTACATTACAAGTAACCAATTATTTACATTTCACTATAAGAAAACAATTATTTGGTATTTCATTCCAAGTAACTAATTATTTGGTACTTCATTACAAGTAACAAATTACTATCTCATTAAAAGTAAATAATTATTTGGTATTTCATTATATGTACCAATTATTGTGTATGACATTACCAGTAACTAATTATTTTGCATTTCATTACATGTAAGGAATTATTTGGTATTTCATTAAAAGTAATTAATTATTTGGCATTTTGTTACTAGTAACCAATAATTTAGTATTTCATTGAAGTAATTAATTATTTGGCATTTTACGACAAATAACTAATTATTTGGCATTTCAACACAAGTACCCATTATTTGGTATTTCATTACAAATAACCAATTATCTGGTATGATATTAAAAGTAACTAATTATTTACAAGTAACTAAGTCTTTGACAATTCATGACAAGTAACCAATTATTTGGTATGATATTCTAAGTTACCAATTAGAATGTCATTACAAGGAGGTAATTATTTGATAATTCATTACAAGTAAATAATTATTTGGCATTTCATTACAAATGACCAATTCTTTAGTATTTTATTACAAGTAACAAATTATTTGGCATTCTATTACAAGTAACCAGTTATATGGTATTACATTATAAGTACACAATTATTTATATAATTTTTACAAATGTATTTTTTACAAGTAACTAATTATTTGGCAATGTAAGTAATTATTTGGTATTTCATTATTAGTAAAGAATTACTTGGAATTTCATTATAATAATGAATCATCTTGTATTTCATTACAAGTAAGAAATTATTTTCTACTTCATTAGAAGTAACTAATTGTTTACATTTCATTACAAGTAAGCATTTATTTGGTTTTTATTATGTTACCAATTATTTGGTATTTCAATAGAAGTAACAAATTATTTGGTAGTTTCTAAGGAATTTGTGGCATTACATAACTTCACTTACACCATTCTGCTTATAACTACTACAGTGCATTCCATAAACTATTATATAAGAAAAAAGTAAAGAGGTTTTTGCAACTTCATTTTCGATCCGAAATGTTCCTTAAAGACAGGATGTGATTCATTTCCATCTTGATTAAATTTTGGTTTTCACCACAGGTCATGTTCAACAAAGAAAAAAAGAAAAATCTCCTCCTTTTTCTCCAGTTTCTTAAACAATATAGTTACTATACCCATAAACCTTCAGTCTGTGTGAATTTCTCAGTTGAGGTATTGTTACTATTATACATTGGTTCAATCAATAAGACCAGTTTCTTCATCTTTGTTGTCTTTATTATAACATTTTGGTCACTGTAACCTCAGGCCTTCTTTCTATCTGAATTTCTCTGATGAGGTATTGTTACTATAATACATTGCTTGAATCAGACCAGTTTCCCCAACTTTATTGTCTTTATTATAACATTTTGGTCACTGTATCTGCCGATCTTCTTTCTATCTGATTTTCTCAGATGAGGTATTGTTATTATTATACATTGATTCATTCAGACCAGTTTCCTCATCTTTGTTGTCTTTATTATAACATTTTGGTCACTGTACCCTCAGGCCTTCTTTCTATCTGAATTTCTCAGATAGGTGTTGTTACTATTATACATTGATTCATTCAGACCAGTTTCCTCATCTTTGTTGTCTTTATTATAACATTTTGGTCACTGTACCCTCAGGCCTTCTTTCTATCTGAATTTCTCAGATCAGGTGTTGTTACTATTATACATTGATTCATTCAGACCAGTTTCCTCATCTTTGTTGTCTTTATTATAACATTTTGGTCACTGTACCCTCAGGCCTTCTTTCTATCTGAATTTCTCAGATCAGGTGTTGTTACTATTATACATTGATTCATTCAGACCAGTTTCCTCATCTTTGTTGTCTTTATTATAACATTTTGGTCACTGTACCCTCAGGCCTTCTTTCTATCTGAATTTCTCAGATCAGGTGTTGTTACTATTATACATTGATTCATTCAGACCAGTTTCCTCATCTTTGTTGTCTTTATTATAACATTTTGGTCACTGTACCCTCAGGCCTTCTTTCTATCTGAATTTCTCAGATGAGGTGTTGTTACTATTATACATTGATTCATTCAGACCAGTTTCCTCATCTTTGTTGTCTTTATTATAACATTTTGGTCGCTGTAACCTCAGGCCTTCTTTCTATCTGAATTTCTCAGATGAGGTGTTGTTACGATTATACATTGATTCATGCAGACCAGTTTCCTCATCTTTGTTGTCTTTATTATAACATTTTGGTCACTGTACCCTCAGGCCATCTTTCTATCTGAATTTCTCTGATGAGGTATTGTTACTATAATACATTGCTTGATTCAGACCAGTTTCCCCAACTTTATTGTCTTTATTATAACATTTTGGTCACTGTATCCGCAGATCTTCTTTCTATCTGATTTTCTCAGATGAGGTATTGTTATTATTATATATTGATTCATTCAGACTAGTTTCCTCATCTTTGTTGTCATTATTATAACATTTTGGTCACTGTACCCTCAGGCCTTCTTTCTATCTGAATTTCTCAGATCAGGTGTTCTTACTATTATACATTGATTCATTCAGACCAGTTTCCTCATCTTTGTTGTCTTTATTATAACATTTTGGTCACTGTACCCTCAGGCCTTCTTTCTATCTGAATTTCTCAGATCAGGTGTTCTTACTATTATACATTGATTCATTCAGACCAGTTTCCTCATCTTTGTTGTCTTTATTATAACATTTTGGTCACTGTACCCTCAGGCCTTCTTTCTATCTGAATTTCTCAGATGAGGTGTTGTTACTATTATACATTGATTCATTCAGACCAGTTTCCTCATCTTTGTTGTCTTTATTATAACATTTTGGTCACTGTACCCTCAGGCCTTCTTTCTATCTGAATTTCTCAGATCAGGTGTTGTTACTATTATACATTGATTCATTCAGACCAGTTTCCTCATCTTTGTTGTCTTTATTATAACATTTTGGTCACTGTACCCTCAGGCCTTCTTTCTATCTGAATTTCTCAGATGAGGTGTTCTTACTATTATACATTGATTCATTCAGACCAGTTTCCTCATCTTTGTTGTCTTTATTATAACATTTTGGTCACTGTACCCTCAGGCCTTCTTTCTATCTGAATTTCTCAGATCAGGTGTTGTTACTATTATACATTGATTCATTCAGACCAGTTTCCTCATCTTTGTTGTCTTTATTATAACATTTTGGTCACTGTACCCTCAGGCCTTCTTTCTATCTGAATTTCTCAGATGAGGTGTTGTTACTATTATACATTGATTCATTCAGACCAGTTTCCTCATCTTTGTTGTCTTTATTATAACATTTTGGTCACTGTACCCTCAGGCCTTCTTTCTATCTGAATTTCTCAGATCAGGTGTTGTTACTATTATACATTGATTCATTCAGACCAGTTTCCTCATCTTTGTTGTCTTTATTATAACATTTTGGTCACTGTACCCTCAGGCCTTCTTTCTATCTGAATTTCTCAGATGAGGTGTTGTTACTATTATACATTGATTCATTCAGACCAGTTTCCTCATCTTTGTTGTCTTTATTATAACATTTTGGTCGCTGTAACCTCAGGCCTTCTTTCTATCTGAATTTCTCAGATGAGGTGTTGTTACGATTATACATTGATTCATGCAGACCAGTTTCCTCATCTTTGTTGTCTTTATTATAACATTTTGGTCACTGTACCCTCAGGCCATCTTTCTATCTGAATTTCTCTGATGAGGTATTGTTACTATAATACATTGCGTGATTCAGACCAGTTTCCCCAACTTTATTGTCTTTATTATAATATTTTGGTCACTGTATCCGCAGATCTTCTTTCTATCTGATTTTCTCAGATGAGGTATTGTTATTATTATACATTGATTCATTCAGACCAGTTTCCTCATCTTTGTTGTCTTTATTATAACATTTTGGTCACTGTACCCTCAGGCCTTCTTTCTATCTGAATTTCTCAGATGAGGTGTTCTTACTATTATACATTGATTCATTCAGACCAGTTTCCTCATCTTTGTTGTCTTTATTATAACATTTTGGTCACTGTACCCTCAGGCCTTCTTTCTATCTGAATTTCTCAGATGAGGTGTTGTTACTATTATACATTGATTCATTCAGACCAGTTTCCTCATCTTTGTTGTCTTTATTATAACATTTTGGTCACTGTACCCTCAGGCCTTCTTTCTATCTGAATTTCTCAGATGAGGTGTTGTTACTATAATACATTGATTCATTCAGACCAGTTTCCTCATCTTTGTTGTCTTTATTATAACATTTTGGTCACTGTACCCTCAGGCCTTCTTTCTATCTGAATTTCTCAGATCAGGTGTTGTTACTATTATACATTGATTCATTCAGACCAGTTTCCTCATCTTTGTTGTCTTTATTATAACATTTTGGTCACTGTACCCTCAGGCCTTCTTTCTATCTGAATTTCTCAGATCAGGTGTTGTTACTATTATACATTGATTCATTCAGACCAGTTTCCTCATCTTTGTTGTCTTTATTATAACATTTTGGTCGCTGTAACCTCAGGCCTTCTTTCTATCTGAATTTCTCAGATGAGGTGTTGTTACGATTATACATTGATTCATGCAGACCAGTTTCCTCATCTTTGTTGTCTTTATTATAACATTTTGGTCACTGTACCCTCAGGCCATCTTTCTATCTGAATTTCTCTGATGAGGTATTGTTACTATAATACATTGCTTGATTCAGACCAGTTTCCCCAACTTTATTGTCTTTATTATAACATTTTGGTCACTGTATCCGCAGATCTTCTTTCTATCTGATTTTCTCAGATGAGGTATTGTTATTATTATACATTGATTCATTCAGACTAGTTTCCTCATCTTTGTTGTCATTATTATAACATTTTGGTCACTGTACCCTCAGGCCTTCTTTCTATCTGAATTACTCAGATCAGGTGTTCTTACTATTATACATTGATTCATTCAGACCAGTTTCCTCATCTTTGTTGTCTTTATTATAACATTTTGGTCACTGTACCCTCAGGCCTTCTTTCTATCTGAATTTCTCAGATGAGGTGTTGTTACTATTATACATTGATTCATTCAGACCAGTTTCCTCATCTTTGTTGTCTTTATTATAACATTTTGGTCACTGTACCCTCAGGCCTTCTTTCTATCTGAATTTCTCAGATGAGGTGTTGTTACTATAATACATTGATTCATTCAGACCAGTTTCCTCATCTTTGTTGTCTTTATTATAACATTTTGGTCACTGTACCCTCAGGCCTTCTTTCTATCTGAATTTCTCAGATCAGGTGTTGTTACTATTATACATTGATTCATTCAGACCAGTTTCCTCATCTTTGTTGTCTTTATTATAACATTTTGGTCACTGTACCCTCAGGCCTTCTTTCTATCTGAATTTCTCAGATGAGGTGTTGTTACTATTATACATTGATTCATTCAGACCAGTTTCCTCATCTTTGTTGTCTTTATTATAACATTTTGGTCGCTGTAACCTCAGGCCTTCTTTCTATCTGAATTTCTCAGATGAGGTGTTGTTACGATTATACATTGATTCATTCAGACCAGTTTCCTCATCTTTGTTGTCTTTATTATAACATTTTGGTCACTGTACCCTCAGGCCATCTTTCTATCTGAATTTCTCTGATGAGGTATTGTTACTATAATACATTGCGTGATTCAGACCAGTTTCCCCAACTTTATTGTCTTTATTATAACATTTTGGTCACTGTATCCGCAAATCTTCTTTCTATCTGATTTTCTCAGATGAGGTATTGTTATTATTATACATAGATTCATTCAGACTAGTTTCCTCATCTTTGTTGTCTTTATTATAACATTTTGGTCACTGTACCCTCAGGCCTTCTTTCTATCTGAATTTCTCAGATGAGGTGTTCTTACTATTATACATTGATTCATTCAGACCAGTTTCCTCATCTTTGTTGTCTTTATTATAACATTTTGGTCACTGTAGCCTCAGGGCTTCTTTCTATCTGAATTTCTCAGATCAGGTGTTGTTACTATTATACATTGATTCATTCAGACCAGTTTCCTCATCATTGTTGTCTTTATTATAACATTTTGGTCACTGTACCCTCAGGCCTTCTTTCTATCTGAATTTCTCAGATGAGGTGTTCTTACTATTATACATTGATTCATTCAGACCAGTTTCCTCATCTTTGTTGTCTTTATTATAACATTTTGGTCACTGTACCCTCAGGCCATCTTTCTATCTGAATTTGTCTGATGAGGTATTGTTACTATAATACATTGCTTGATTCAGACCAGTTTCCGCAACTTTATTGTCTTTATTATAACATTTTCGTCACTGTATCCGCAGATCTTCTTTCTATCTGATTTTCTCAGATGAGGTATTGTTATTATTATACATTGATTCATTCAGACTAGTTTCCTCATCTTTGTTGTCTTTATTATAACATTTTGGTCACTGTACCCTCAGGCCTTCTTTCTATCTGAATTTCTCAGATGAGGTGTTGTTACTATTATACATTGATTCATTCAGACCAGTTTCCTCATCTTTGTTGTCTTTATTATAACATTTTGGTTACTGTACCCTCTGGCCTTCTTTCTATCTGAATTTCTCAGATCAGGTGTTGTTACTATTATACATTGATTCATTCAGACCAGTTTCCTCATCTTTGTTGTCTTTATTATAACATTTTGGTCACTGTACCCTCAGGCCTTCTTTCTATCTGATTTTCTCAGATCAGGTGTTCTTACAATTATACATTGATTCATTCAGACCAGTTTCCTCATCTTTGTTGTCTTTATTATAACATTTTGGTCACTGTACCCTCAGGCCTTCTTTCTATCTGATTTTCTCAGATCAGGTGTTCTTACAATTATACATTGATTCATTCAGACCAGTTTCCTCATCTTTGTTGTCTTTATTATAACATTTTGGTCACTGTACCCTCAGGCCTTCTTTCTATCTGAATTTCTCTGATGAGATGTTATTACTATTATACATTGATTTATTCAGACCAGTTTCCTCATCTTTGTTGTCTTTATTACAACATTTTGGTCACTGTACCCTCAGGCCTTCTTTCTATCTGAATTTCTCTGATGAGATGTTATTACTATTATACATTGATTTATTCAGACCAGTTTCCTCATCTTTGTTGTCTTTATTACAACATTTTGGTCACTGTACCCTCAGGCCATCTTTCTATCTAAATTTCTCAGATGAGCTGTTGTTACTATTATAAAGAGATTAATTCAGACCAGTTTCCTCATCATTGTTGTCTTTATTATAACATTTTGGTCACTGTACCCTCAGGCCTTCTTTCTATCTGAATTTCTCAGATGATGTGTTCTTACTATTATACATTGATTCATTCAGACCAGTTTCCTCATCTTTGTTGTCTTTATTATAACATTTTGGTCACTGTACCCTCAGGCCTTTCTTTCTATCTGAATTTCTCAGATGAGGTGTTGTTACTATTATACATTGATTCATTCAGACCAGTTTCCTCATCATTGATGTCTTTATCATAACATTTTGGTCACTGTACACACAGGCCCTCTTTCTATCTGAATTTTACAGGTGAGGTTTTGTTACTATTATACATTGATTCATTCAGACCAGTTTCCTCATCTTTGTTGTCTTTATTATAAGATTTTGGTCACTGTACCCTCAGGCCTTCTTTCTATCAGAATTTCTAAGATCAGGTGCTGTTACTATTATACATTGATTCATTCAGACCAGTTTCCTCATCTTTGTTGTCTTTATCATAACATTTTGGTCATTGTGACATCTGGCCTTCTTTCTATCTGAATTTCTCAGATGAGTTGGTGTTACTATTATATATTAATCATTCATACCAGTTTGTTCATCTATGCTGTTTTTATTATAACATTTTGGTCCCTGTACACTCAGGCCTTCTTTCTATCTGAATTTCTCAGATGACGTGTTGTTACTATTATACATTGATTCATTCAAACCAGTTTCCTCATCTTTGTTGTCTTTATTATAACATTTTGGTCACTGTACCCTCTGGCCTTCTTTCTATCTGAATTTCTCAGATGAGGTGTTGTTACTATTATACATTGATTCATTCAAACCAATTTCCTCATCTTTGTTGTCTTTATTATAACATTTTGGTCACTGTACCCTCAGGCCTTCTTTCTATCGGAATTTCTCAGATCAGGTGTTGTTACTATTATACATTGATTCATTCAGACCAGTTTCCTCATCTTTGTTGTCTTTATTATAACATTTTGGTCACTGTACCCTCAGGCCTTCTTTCTATCTGAATTTCTCAGATCAGGTGTTGTTACTATTATACATTGATTCATTCAGACCAGTTTCCTCATCTTTGTTGTCTTTATTATAACATTTTGGTCGCTGTAACCTCAGGCCTTCTTTCTATCTGAATTTCTCAGATGAGGTGTTGTTACGATTATACATTGATTCATGCAGACCAGTTTCCTCATCTTTGTTGTCTTTATTATAACATTTTGGTCACTGTACCCTCAGGCCATCTTTCTATCTGAATTTCTCTGATGAGGTATTGTTACTATAATACATTGCTTGATTCAGACCAGTTTCCCCAACTTTATTGTCTTTATTATAACATTTTGGTCACTGTATCCGCAGATCTTCTTTCTATCTAATTTTCTCAGATGAGGTATTGTTATTATTATACATTGATTCATTCAGACTAGTTTCCTCATCTTTGTTGTCATTATTATAACATTTTGGTCACTGTACCCTCAGGCCTTCTTTCTATCTGAATTACTCAGATCAGGTGTTCTTACTATTATACATTGATTCATTCAGACCAGTTTCCTCATCTTTGTTGTCTTTATTATAACATTTTGGTCACTGTACCCTGAGGCCTTCTTTCTATCTGAATTTCTCAGATCAGGTGTTTTTACTATTATACATTGATTCATTCAGACCAGTTTCCTCATCTTTGTTGTCTTTATTATAACATTTTGGTCACTGTACCCTCAGGCCTTCTTTCTATCTGAATTTCTCAGATGAGGTGTTGTTACTATAATACATTGATTCATTCAGACCAGTTTCCTCATCTTTGTTGTCTTTATTATAACATTTTGGTCACTGTACCCTCAGGCCTTCTTTCTATCTGAATTTCTCAGATCAGGTGTTCTTACTATTATACATTGATTCATTCAGACCAGTTTCCTCATCTTTGTTGTCTTTATTATAACATTTTGGTCACTGTACCCTCAGGCCTTCTTTCTATCTGAATTTCTCAGATGAGGTGTTGTTACTATTATACATTGATTCATTCAGACCAGTTTCCTCATCTTTGTTGTCTTTATTATAACATTTTGGTCGCTGTAACCTCAGGCCTTCTTTCTATCTGAATTTCTCAGATGAGGTGTTGTTACGATTATACATTGATTCATTCAGACCAGTTTCCTCATCTTTGTTGTCTTTATTATAACATTTTGGTCACTGTACCCTCAGGCCATCTTTCTATCTGAATTTCTCTGATGAGGTATTGTTACTATAATACATTGCGTGATTCAGACCAGTTTCCCCAACTTTATTGTCTTTATTATAACATTTTGGTCACTGTATCCGCAGATCTTCTTTCTATCTGATTTTCTCAGATGAGGTATTGTTATTATTATACATTGATTCATTCAGACTAGTTTCCTCATCTTTGTTGTCTTTATTATAACATTTTGGTCACTGTACCCTCAGGCCTTCTTTCTATCTGAATTTCTCAGATGAGGTGTTGTTACTATTATACATTGATTCATTCAGACCAGTTTCCTCATCTTTGTTGTCTTTATTATAACATTTTGGTTACTGTACCCTCTGGCCTTCTTTCTATCTGAATTTCTCAGATCAGGTGTTGTTACTATTATACATTGATTCATTCAGACCAGTTTCCTCATCTTTGTTGTCTTTATTATAACATTTTGGTCACTGTACCCTCAGGCCTTCTTTCTATCTGATTTTCTCAGATCAGGTGTTCTTACAATTATACATTGATTCATTCAGACCAGTTTCCTCATCTTTGTTGTCTTTATTATAACATTTTGGTCACTGTACCCTCAGGCCTTCTTTCTATCTGATTTTCTCAGATCAGGTGTTCTTACAATTATACATTGATTCATTCAGACCAGTTTCCTCATCTTTGTTGTCTTTATTATAACATTTTGGTCACTGTACCCTCAGGCCTTCTTTCTATCTGAATTTCTCTGATGAGATGTTATTACTATTATACATTGATTTATTCAGACCAGTTTCCTCATCTTTGTTGTCTTTATTACAACATTTTGGTCACTGTACCCTCAGGCCTTCTTTCTATCTGAATTTCTCTGATGAGATGTTATTACTATTATACATTGATTTATTCAGACCAGTTTCCTCATCTTTGTTGTCTTTATTACAACATTTTGGTCACTGTACCCTCAGGCCATCTTTCTATCTAAATTTCTCAGATGAGGTGTTGTTACTATTATAAAGAGATTAATTCAGACCAGTTTCCTCATCATTGTTGTCTTTATTATAACATTTTGGTCACTGTACCCTCAGGCCTTCTTTCTATCTGAATTTCTCAGATGATGTGTTCTTACTATTATACATTGATTCATTCAGACCAGTTTCCTCATCTTTGTTGTCTTTATTATAACATTTTGGTCACTGTACCCTCAGGCCTTTCTTTCTATCTGAATTTCTCAGATGAGGTGTTGTTACTATTATACATTGATTCATTCAGACCAGTTTCCTCATCATTGATGTCTTTATCATAACATTTTGGTCACTGTACACACAGGCCCTCTTTCTATCTGAATTTTACAGGTGAGGTTTTGTTACTATTATACATTGATTCATTCAGACCAGTTTCCTCATCTTTGTTGTCTTTATTATAACATTTTGGTCACTGTACCCTCAGGCCTTCTTTCTATCAGAATTTCTAAGATCAGGTGCTGTTACTATTATACATTGATTCATTCAGACCAGTTTCCTCATCTTTGTTGTCTTTATCATAACATTTTGGTCATTGTGACATCTGGCCTTCTTTCTATCTGAATTTCTCAGATGAGTTGGTGTTACTATTATATATTAAGTCATTCATACCAGTTTGTTCATCTATGCTGTTTTTATTATAACATTTTGGTCCCTGTACACTCAGGCCTTCTTTCTATCTGAATTTCTCAGATGACGTGTTGTTACTATTATACATTGATTCATTCAAACCAGTTTCCTCATCTTTGTTGTCTTTATTATAACATTTTGGTCACTGTACCCTCTGGCCTTCTTTCTATCTGAATTTCTCAGATGAGGTGTTGTTACTATTATACATTGATTCATTCAAACCAATTTCCTCATCTTTGTTGTCTTTATTATAACATTTTGGTCACTGTACCCTCAGGCTTTCTTTCTATCTGAATTTCTCAGATCAGGTGTTGTTACTATTATACATTGATTCATTCAGACCAGTTTCCTCATCTTTGTTGTCTTTATTATAACATTTTGGTCACTGTACCCTCAGGCCTTATTTCTCTCTGAATTTCTCAGATGAGGTGTTGTTACTATTATACATTGATTCATTCAGACCAGTTTCCTCATCTTTGTTGTCTTTATTATAACATTTTGGTCACTGTACCCTCAGGCCTTCTTTCCATCTGAATTTCTCAGATGAGGTGTTGTTAATATTATACATTGATTCATTCAGACCAGTTTCCTCATCATTGATGTCTTTATCATAACATTTTGGTCACTGTACCCTCAGGCCTTCTTTCTATCTGAATTTCTCAGATGAGGTGTTGTTACTATTATACATTGATTCATTCAGACCAGTTTCCTCATCTTTGTTGGCTTTATTATAACATTTTGGTCACTGTACCCTCAGGCCTTCTTTCAATCTAAATTTCTCAGATGAGGTGTTGTTACTATTATACAGAGATTCATTTAGACCAGTTTCCTCATCTTTGTTATCTTTATTATAACATTTTGGTCACTGTACCCTCAGGCCTTTCTTTCTATCTGAATTTCTCAGATGAGGTGTTGTTACTATTATACATTGATTCATTCAGACCAGTTTCCTCATCTTTGTTGTCTTTATTATAACATTTTGGTCACTGTACACTCAGGCCTTCTTTCTATCTGAATTTCTCAGATGAGGTGTTGTTACTATTATACATTGATTCATACAGACCAGTTTCCTCATCATTGATGTCTTTATCATAACATTTTGGTCACTGTACCCTCAGGCCTTCTTTCTATCTGAATTTCTCAGATGAGGTTTTGTTAATATTATACATTGATTCATTCAGACCAGTTTCCTCATCATTGATGTCTTTATCGTAACATTTTGGTCTTTGTACCCTCAGGCCTTCTTTCTATCTGAATTTCTCAGATGAGGTGTTGTTACTATTATACATTGATTCATTCAGACCAGTTTCCTCATCTTTGTTGGCTTTATTATAACATTTTGGTCACTGTACCCTCAGGCCTTCTTTCTATCTGAATTTCTAAGGTGAGGTGTTGTTACTATTATACATTGATTCATTCAGGCCAATTTCCTCATCTTTGTTGTCATTATTATAACATTTTGGTCACTGTACCCTCAGGCCTCCTTTCTATCTGAATTTCTCTGATGAGATGTTATTACTATTATACATTGATTTATTCAGACCAGTTTCCTCATCTTTGTTGTCTTTATTACAACATTTTGGTCACTGTACCCTCAGGCCTTCTTTCTATCTGAATTTCTCTGATGAGATGTTATTACTATAATACATTGATTTATTCAGACCAGTTTCCTCATCTTTGTTTTCTTTATTATAACATTTTGGTCACTGTACCCTCAGGCCTTCTTTCTATTTGAATTTCTCAGATGAGGTGTTGTTACTATTATGCATTGATTCATTCAGACCAGTTTCCTCATCTTTGTTGTCTATTATAACATTTTGGTCACTGTACCCTCAGGCCTTCTTTCTATCTGAATTTCTCAGATGAGGTGTTGTTACTATTATACATTGATTCATTCAGACCAGTTTCCTCATCATTGATGTCTTTATCATAACATTTTGGTCACTGTACACACAGGCCCTTTTTCTATCTGAATTTCACAGATGAGGTTTTGTTACTATTATACATTGATTCATTCAGACCAGTTTCCTCATCTTTGTTGTCTTTATTATAACATTTTGGTCACTGTACCCGCAGGCCTTCTTTCTATCAGAATTTCTAAGATCAGGTGTTGTTACTATTATACATTGATTCATTCAGACCAGTTTCCTCATCTTTGTTTTCTTTATCATAACATTTTGGTCATTGTGACATCTGGCCTCCTTTCTATCTGAATTTCTCAGATGAGTTGGTGTTACTATTATATATTAAGTGATTCATACCAGTTTGTTCATCTATGCTGTTTTTATTATAACATTTTGGTCCCTGTACACTCAGGCGTTCTTTCTATCTGAATTTCTCAGATGACGTGTTGTTACTATTATACAGAGATTCATTCAGACCAGTTTCCTCATCATTGTTGTCTTCATTATAACATTTTGGTCACTGTACCCTCAGGCCTTCTTTCTATCTGAATGTCTCAGATGACGTGTTGTTACTATTATACATTGATTCATTCAAACCAGTTTCCTCATCTTTGTTGTCTTTATTATAACATTTTTGTCACTGTACCCTCTGGCCTTCTTTCTATCTGAATTTCTCAGATGAGGTGTTGTTACTATTATACATTGATTCATTCAGACCAGTTTCCTCATCTTTGTTGTCTTTATTATAACATTTTGGTCACTGTACCCTCAGGCCTTTCTTTCTATCTGAATTTCTCAGATGAGGTGTTCTTACTATTATACATTGATTCATTCAGACCAGTTTCCTCATCATTGATATCTTTATCATAACATTTTGGTCACTGTACACACAGGCACTCTTTCTATCTGAATTTTACAGATGAGGTTTTGTTACTATTATACATTGATTCATTCAGACCAGTTTCCTCATCTTTGTTGTCTTTATTATAACATTTTGGTCACTGTACCCTCAGGCCTTCTTTCTATCAGAATTTCTAAGATCAGGTGTTGTTACTATTATACATTGATTCATTCAGACCAGTTTCCTAATCTTTGTTGTCTTTATCATAACATTTTGGTCATTGTGACATCTGGCCTTCTTTCTATCTGAATTTCTCAGATGACGTGTTGTTACTATTATACATTGATTCATTCAAACCAGTTTCCTCATCTTTGTTGTCTTTATTATAACATTTTGGTCACTGTACCCTCTGGCCTTCTTTCTATCTGAATTTCTCAGATGAGGTGTTGTTACTATTATACATTGATTCATTCAAACCAATTTCCTCATCTTTGTTGTCTTTATTATAATATTTTGGTCACTGTACCCTCAGGCCTTCTTTCTATCGGAATTTCTCAGATGGGGTGTTGTTACTATTATACATTGATTCATTCAGACCAATTTCCTCATCTTTGTTGCCTTTATTATAACATTTTAGTCCCTGTACCCTCAGGCCTTCTTTCTATCTGAAGTTCTCTGATGAGATGTTATTACTATTATACATTGATTTATTCAGACCAGTTTCCTCATCTTTATTGTCTTTATTACAACATTTTGGTCACTGTACCCTCAGGCCTTCTTTCTATCTGAATTTCTCAGATGAGGTGTTGTTACTATTATACATTGATTCATTCAAACCAGTTTCCTCATCTTTGTTGTCTTTATCGTAACATTTTGGTCACAGTACCCTCAGGCCATTCTTTCTATCTGAATTTCTCAGATCAGGTGTTGTTACTATTATACATTGATTCATTCAGACCAGTTTCCTCATCTTTGTTGGCTTTATTATAACATTTTGGTCACTGTACCCTCAGGCCTTCTTTCTATCTAAATTTCTCAGATGAGGTGTTCTTACTATTATACAGAGATTCATTCAGACCAGTTTCCTCATCATTGATGTCTTTATCATAACATTTTGGTCACTGTACACACAGGCCCTCTTTCTATCTGAATTTCACAGATGTGGTTTTGTTACTATTATACATTGATTCATTCAGACCAGTTTCCTCATCTTTGTTGTCTTTATCATAACATTTTGGTCATTGTGACATCTGGCCTTCTTTCTATCTGAATTTCTCAGATGACGTGTTGTTACTATTATACCTTGATTCATTCAAACCAGTTTCCTCATCTTTGTTCTCTTTATTATAACATTTTGGTCACTGTACCCTCTGGCCTTCTTTCTATCTGAATTTCTCAGATGATGTGTTGTTACTATTATACATTGATTCATTCAAACCAATTTCCTCATCTTTGTTGTCTTTATTATAACATTTTGGTCACTGTACCCTCAGGCCTTTCTTTCTATCTGAATTTCTCAGATGAGGTGTTGTTACTATTATACATTGATTCATTCAAACCAGTTTCCTCATGTTTGTTGTCTTTATTACAACATTTTGGTCACTGTACCCTCAGGATTTCTTTCTATCTGAATTTCTAAGATCAGGTGTTGTTACTATTATACATTGATTCATTCAGACGAGTTTCCTCATCTTTGTTGTCTTTATTATAACATTTTGGTCATTGTACCCTCAGGCCTTCTTTCTATCTGAATTTCTCAGATGAGGTGTTGTTACTATTATACATTGATTCATACAGACCAGTTTCCTCATCATTGATGTCTTTATCATAACATTTTGGTCACTGTACCCTCAGGCCTTCTTTCTATCTGAATTTCTCAGATGAGGTTTTGTTAATATTATACATTGATTCATTCAGACCAGTTTCCTCATCATTGATGTCTTTATCGTAACATTTTGGTCACTGTACCCTCAGGCCTTCTTTCTATCTGAATTTCTCAGATGAGGTGTTGTTACTATTATACATTGATTCATTCAGACCAGTTTCCTCATCATTGATGTCTTTACCATAACATTTTGGTCACTGTACCCTCAGGCCTTCTTTCTATCTGAATTTCTCAGATCAGGTGTTGTTAATATTATACATTGATTCATTCAGACCAGTTTCCTCATCATTGATGTCTTTATCATAACATTTTGGTCACTGTACCCTCAGGCCTTCTTTCTATCTGAAGTTCTCAGATGAGGTGTTGTTACTATTATACATTGATTCATTCAGACCAGTTTCCTCATCTTTGTTGTCTTTATTATAACATTTTGGTCACTGTACCCTCAGGCCTTCTTTCTATCTGAATTTCTCAGATCAGGTGTTGTTACTATTATACATTGATTCATTCAGACCAGTTTCCTCATCTTTGTTGTCTTTATCATAACATTTTGGTCATTGTGACATCTGGCCTTCTTTCTATCTGAATTTCTCAGATGACGTGTTGTTACTATTATACATTGATTCATTCAAACCAGTTTCCTCATCTTTGTTGTCTTTATTATAACATTTTGGTCACTGTACCCTCAGGCCTTCTTTCTATCTGAATTTCTCAGATGAGGTGTTGTTACTATTATACATTGATTCATACAGACCAGTTTCCTCATCATTGATGTCTTTATCATAACATTTTGGTCACTGTACCCTCAGGCCTTCTTTCTATCTGAATTTCTCAGATGAGGTTTTGTTAATATTATACATTGATTCATTCAGACCAGTTTCCTCATCATTGATGTCTTTATCGTAACATTTTGGTCACTGTACCCTCAGGCCTTCTTTCTATCTGAATTTCTCAGATGAGGTGTTGTTACTATTATACATTGATTCATTCAGACCAGTTTCCTCATCATTGATGTCTTTACCATAACATTTTGGTCACTGTACCCTCAGGCCTTCTTTCTATCTGAATTTCTCAGATCAGGTGTTGTTAATATTATACATTGATTCATTCAGACCAGTTTCCTCATCATTGATGTCTTTATCATAACATTTTGGTCACTGTACCCTCAGGCCTTCTTTCTATCTGAATTTCTCAGATGAGGTGTTGTTACTATTATACATTGATTCATTCAGACCAGTTTCCTCATCTTTGTTGTCTTTATTATAACATTTTGGTCACTGTACCCTCAGGCCTTCTTTCTATCTGAATTTCTCAGATCAGGTGTTGTTACTATTATACATTGATTCATTCAGACCAGTTTCCTCATCTTTGTTGTCTTTATCATAACATTTTGGTCATTGTGACATCTGGCCTTCTTTCTATCTGAATTTCTCAGATGACGTGTTGTTACTATTATACATTGATTCATTCAAACCAGTTTCCTCATCTTTGTTGTCTTTATTATAACATTTTGGTCACTGTACCCTCTGGCCTTCTTTCTATCTGAATTTCTCAGATGAGGTGTTGTTACTATTATACATTGATTCATTCAAACCAATTTCCTCATCTTTGTTGTCTTTATTATAATATTTTGGTCACTGTACCCTCAGGCCTTCTTTCTATCGGAAT
Organism: Acanthosepion esculentum; assembly: GCA_964036315.1. Classification (NCBI taxonomy): domain Eukaryota; kingdom Metazoa; phylum Mollusca; class Cephalopoda; order Sepiida; family Sepiidae; genus Acanthosepion; species Acanthosepion esculentum. The sequence goes on from OZ038520.1 coordinate 38,359,101, forward strand.
TTCTCAGATGGGGTGTTGTTACTATTATACATTGATTCATTCAGACCAATTTCCTCATCTTTGTTGCCTTTATTATAACATTTTAGTCCCTGTACCCTCAGGCCTTCTTTCTATCTGAAGTTCTCTGATGAGATGTTATTACTATTATACATTGATTTATTCAGACCAGTTTCCTCATCTTTATTGTCTTTATTACAACATTTTGGTCACTGTACCCTCAGGCCTTCTTTCTATCTGAATTTCTCAGATGAGGTGTTGTTACTATTATACATTGATTCATTCAGACCAGTTTCCTGATCATTGATGTCTTTATCATAACATTTTGGTCACTGTACACACAGGCCCTCTTTCTATCTGAATTTTACAGATGATGTTTTGTTACTATTATACATTGATTCATTCAGACCAGTTTCCTCATCTTTGTTGTCTTTATCGTAACATTTTGGTCACAGTACCCTCAGGCCATTCTTTCTATCTGAATTTCTCAGATCAGGTGTTGTTACTATTATACATTGATTCATTCAGACCAGTTTCCTCATCTTTGTTGGCTTTATTATAACATTTTGGTCACTGTACCCTCAGGCCTTCTTTCTATCTAAATTTCTCAGAGGAGGTGTTCTTACTATTATACAGAGATTCATTCAGACCAGTTTCCTCATCATTGTTGTCTTTATTATAACATTTTGGTCACTGTACCCTCAGGCCTTCTTTCTATCTGAATTTCTCAGATGAGGTGTTGTTACTATTATACATTGATTCATTCAGACCAGTTTCCTCATCTTTGTTGTCTTTATTATAACATTTTGGTCACTGTACCCTCAGGCCTTCTTTCTATCTGAATTTCTCAGATGAGGTGTTGTTACTATTATGCATTGATTCATTCAGTCCAGTTTCCTCATCATTGATGTCTTTATCATAACATTTTGGTCACTGTACACACAGGCCCTCTTTCTATCTGAATTTCACAGATGAGGTTTTGTTACTATTATACATTGATTCATTCAGACCAGTTTCCTCATCTTTGTTGTCTTTATTATAACATTTTGGTCACTGTACCCTCTGGCCTTCTTTCTATCAGAATTTCTAAGATCAGGTGTTGTTACTATTATACATTGATTCATTCAGACCAGTTTCCTCATCTTTGTTGTCTTTATCATAACATTTTGGTCATTGTGACATCTGGCCTTCTTTCTATCTGAATTTCTCAGATGACGTGTTGTTACTATTATACCTTGATTCATTCAAACCAGTTTCCTCATCTTTGTTCTCTTTATTATAACATTTTGGTCACTGTACCCTCTGGCCTTCTTTCTATCTGAATTTCTCAGATGAGGTGTTGTTACTATTATACATTGATTCATTCAAACCAATTTCCTCATCTTTGTTGTCTTTATTATAACATTTTGGTCACTGTACGCTCAGGCCTTCTTTCTATCTGAATTTCTCAGATGAGGTGTTGTTACTATTATACATTGATTCATTCAGACCAGTTTCCTCATCTTTGCTGTCTTTATTATAACATTTTGGTCACTGTACCCTCAGGCCTTTCTTTCTATCTGAATTTCTCAGATGAGGTGTTGTTACTATTATACATTGATTCATTCAAACCAGTTTCCTCATCTTTGTTGTCTTTATTACAACATTTTGGTCACTGTACCCTCAGGCCTTCTTTCTATCTGAATTTCTAAGATCAGGTGTTGTTACTATTATACATTGATTCATTCAGACCAGTTTCCTCATCTTTGTTGTCTTTATTATAACATTTTGGTCACTGTACCCTCAGGCCTTCTTTCTATCTGAATTTCTAAGATCAGGTGTTGTTACTATTATACATTGTTTCATTCAGACCAGTTTCCTCATCTTTGTTGTCTTTATTATAACATTTTGGTCACTGTAGCCTCAGGCCTTCTTTCTATCTGAATTTCTCAGATGAGGTGTTGTTACTATTATACATTGATTCATACAGACCAGTTTCTTCATCATTGATGTCTTTATCATAACATTTTGGTCACTGTACCCTCAGGCCTTCTTTCTATCTGAATTTCTCAGATGAGGTTTTGTTAATATTATACATTGATTCATTCAGACCAGTTTCCTCATCATTGATGTCTTTATCGTAACATTTTGGTCACTGTACCCTCAGGCCTTCTTTCTATCTGAATTTCTCAGATGAGGTGTTGTTACTATTATACATTGATTCATTCAGACCAGTTTCCTCATCATTGATGTCTTTACCATAACATTTTGGTCACTGTACCCTCAGGCCTTCTTTCTATCTGAATTTCTCAGATCAGGTGTTGTTAATATTATACATTGATTCATTCAAACCAGTTTCCTCATCATTGATGTCTTTATCATAACATTTTGGTCACTGTACCCTCAGGCCTTCTTTCTATCTGAATTTCTCAGATGAGGTGTTGTTACTATTATACATTGATTCATTCAGACCAGTTTCCTCATCTTTGTTGGCTTTATTATAACTTTTTGGTCACTGTACCCTCAGGCCTTCTTTCTATCTAAATTTCTCAGATGAGGTGTTGTTACTATTATACAGAGATTCATTCAGACCAGTTTCCTCATCATTGTTGTCTTTATTATAACATTTTGGTCACTGTACCCTCAGGCCTTCTTTCTATCTGAATTTCTCAGATGACGTGTTGTTACTATTATACATTGATTCATTCAAACCAGTTTCCTCATCTTTGTTGTCTTTATTATAACATTTTGGTCACTGTACCCTCTGGCCTTCTTTCTATCTGAATTTCTCAGATGAGGTGTTGTTACTATTATACATTGATTCATTCAGACCAGTTTCCTCATCTTTGTTGTCTTTATTATAACATTTTGGTCACTGTGCTCTCAGGCCTTCTTTCTATTTGAATTTCTCAGATGAGGTGTTGTTACTATTATACATTGATTCATTCAGACCAGTTTCCTCATCTTTGTTGTCTTAATTATAACATTTTGGTCCCTGTACCCTCAGGCCTTCTTTCTATCTGAATTTCTCAGATGACGTGCTGTTACTATTATACATTGATTCATTCAAACCAATTTCCTCATCTTTGTTGTCTTTATTTATAACATTTTGGTCACTGTACCCTCTGGCCTTCTTTCTATCTGAATTTCTCAGATGAGGTGTTGTTACTATTATACATTGATTCATTCAGACCAATTTCCTCATCGTTGTTGTCTTTATTATAACATTTTGGTCACTGTACCCTCAGGCCTTCTTTCTATCTGTATTTCTCAGATGAGGTGTTGTTACTATTATACATTGATTCATTCAGACCAGTTTCCTCATCTTTGTTGTCTTTATTATAACATTTTGGTCACTGTACCCTCAGGCCTTCTTTCTATCTGAATTTCTCAGATGAGGTGTTGTTACTATTATACATTGATTCATTCAGACCAGTTTCCTCATCTTTGCTGTCTTTATTATAACATTTTGGTCACTGTACCCTCAGGCCTTTCTTTCTATCTGAATTTCTCAGATGAGGTGTTGTTACTATTATACATTGATTCATTCAAACCAGTTTCCTCATCTTTGTTGTCTTTATTACAACATTTTGGTCACTGTACCCTCAGGCCTTCTTTCTATCTGAATTTCTAAGATCAGGTGTTGTTACTATTATACATTGATTCATTCAGACCAGTTTCCTCATCTTTGTTGTCTTTATTATAACATTTTGGTCACTGTACCCTCAGGCCTTCTTTCTATCTGAATTTCTAAGATCAGGTGTTGTTACTATTATACATTGTTTCATTCAGACCAGTTTCCTCATCTTTGTTGTCTTTATTATAACATTTTGGTCACTGTAGCCTCAGGCCTTCTTTCTATCTGAATTTCTCAGATGAGGTGTTGTTACTATTATACATTGATTCATACAGACCAGTTTCTTCATCATTGATGTCTTTATCATAACATTTTGGTCACTGTACCCTCAGGCCTTCTTTCTATCTGAATTTCTCAGATGAGGTTTTGTTAATATTATACATTGATTCATTCAGACCAGTTTCCTCATCATTGATGTCTTTATCGTAACATTTTGGTCACTGTACCCTCAGGCCTTCTTTCTATCTGAATTTCTCAGATGAGGTGTTGTTACTATTATACATTGATTCATTCAGACCAGTTTCCTCATCATTGATGTCTTTACCATAACATTTTGGTCACTGTACCCTCAGGCCTTCTTTCTATCTGAATTTCTCAGATCAGGTGTTGTTAATATTATACATTGATTCATTCAGACCAGTTTCCTCATCATTGATGTCTTTATCATAACATTTTGGTCACTGTACCCTCAGGCCTTCTTTCTATCTGAATTTCTCAGATGAGGTGTTGTTACTATTATACATTGATTCATTCAGACCAGTTTCCTCATCTTTGTTGGCTTTATTATAACTTTTTGGTCACTGTACCCTCAGGCCTTCTTTCTATCTAAATTTCTCAGATGAGGTGTTGTTACTATTATACAGAGATTCATTCAGACCAGTTTCCTCATCATTGTTGTCTTTATTATAACATTTTGGTCACTGTACCCTCAGGCCTTCTTTCTATCTGAATTTCTCAGATGACGTGTTGTTACTATTATACATTGATTCATTCAAACCAGTTTCCTCATCTTTGTTGTCTTTATTATAACATTTTGGTCACTGTACCCTCTGGCCTTCTTTCTATCTGAATTTCTCAGATGAGGTGTTGTTACTATTATACATTGATTCATTCAGACCAGTTTCCTCATCTTTGTTGTCTTTATTATAACATTTTGGTCACTGTGCTCTCAGGCCTTCTTTCTATTTGAATTTCTCAGATGAGGTGTTGTTACTATTATACATTGATTCATTCAGACCAGTTTCCTCGTCTTTGTTGTCTTAATTATAACATTTTGGTCCCTGTACCCTCAGGCCTTCTTTCTATCTGAATTTCTCAGATGACGTGCTGTTACTATTATACATTGATTCATTCAAACCAATTTCCTCATCTTTGTTGTCTTTATTTATAACATTTTGGTCACTGTACCCTCTGGCCTTCTTTCTATCTGTATTTCTCAGATGAGGTGTTGTTACTATTATACATTGATTCATTCAAACCAATTTCCTCATCTTTGTTGTCTTTATTATAACATTTTGGTCACTGTACGCTCAGGCCTTCTTTCTATCTGAATTTCTCAGATGAGGTGTTGTTACTATTATACATTGATTCATTCAGACCAGTTTCCTCATCTTTGCTGTCTTTATTATAACATTTTGGTCACTGTACCCTCAGGCCTTTCTTTCTATCTGAATTTCTCAGATGAGGTGTTGTTACTATTATACATTGATTCATTCAAACCAGTTTCCTCATCTTTGTTGTCTTTATTACAACATTTTGGTCACTGTACCCTCAGGCCTTCTTTCTATCTGAATTTCTAAGATCAGGTGTTGTTACTATTATACATTGATTCATTCAGACCAGTTTCCTCATCTTTGTTGTCTTTATTATAACATTTTGGTCACTGTACCCTCAGGCCTTCTTTCTATCTGAATTTCTAAGATCAGGTGTTGTTACTATTATACATTGTTTCATTCAGACCAGTTTCCTCATCTTTGTTGTCTTTATTATAACATTTTGGTCACTGTAGCCTCAGGCCTTCTTTCTATCTGAATTTCTCAGATGAGGTGTTGTTACTATTATACATTGATTCATACAGACCAGTTTCTTCATCATTGATGTCTTTATCATAACATTTTGGTCACTGTACCCTCAGGCCTTCTTTCTATCTGAATTTCTCAGATGAGGTTTTGTTAATATTATACATTGATTCATTCAGACCAGTTTCCTCATCATTGATGTCTTTATCGTAACATTTTGGTCACTGTACCCTCAGGCCTTCTTTCTATCTGAATTTCTCAGATGAGGTGTTGTTACTATTATACATTGATTCATTCAGACCAGTTTCCTCATCATTGATGTCTTTACCATAACATTTTGGTCACTGTACCCTCAGGCCTTCTTTCTATCTGAATTTCTCAGATCAGGTGTTGTTAATATTATACATTGATTCATTCAGACCAGTTTCCTCATCATTGATGTCTTTATCATAACATTTTGGTCACTGTACCCTCAGGCCTTCTTTCTATCTGAATTTCTCAGATGAGGTGTTGTTACTATTATACATTGATTCATTCAGACCAGTTTCCTCATCTTTGTTGGCTTTATTATAACTTTTTGGTCACTGTACCCTCAGGCCTTCTTTCTATCTAAATTTCTCAGATGAGGTGTTGTTACTATTATACAGAGATTCATTCAGACCAGTTTCCTCATCATTGTTGTCTTTATTATAACATTTTGGTCACTGTACCCTCAGGCCTTCTTTCTATCTGAATTTCTCAGATGACGTGTTGTTACTATTATACATTGATTCATTCAAACCAGTTTCCTCATCTTTGTTGTCTTTATTATAACATTTTGGTCACTGTACCCTCTGGCCTTCTTTCTATCTGAATTTCTCAGATGAGGTGTTGTTACTATTATACATTGATTCATTCAGACCAGTTTCCTCATCTTTGTTGTCTTTATTATAACATTTTGGTCACTGTGCTCTCAGGCCTTCTTTCTATTTGAATTTCTCAGATGAGGTGTTGTTACTATTATACATTGATTCATTCAGACCAGTTTCCTCATCTTTGTTGTCTTAATTATAACATTTTGGTCCCTGTACCCTCAGGCCTTCTTTCTATCTGAATTTCTCAGATGAGGTGTTGTTACTATTATACATTGATTCATTCAGACCAGTTTCCTCATCATTGATGTCTTTACCATAACATTTTGGTCACTGTGCTCTCAGGCCTTCTTTCTATTTGAATTTCTCAGATGAGGTGTTGTTACTATTATACATTGATTCATTCAGACCAGTTTCCTCATCTTTGTTGTCTTAATTATAACATTTTGGTCCCTGTACCCTCAGGCCTTCTTTCTATCTGAATTTCTCAGATGACGTGCTGTTACTATTATACATTGATTCATTCAAACCAATTTCCTCATCTTTGTTGTCTTTATTTATAACATTTTGGTCACTGTACCCTCTGGCCTTCTTTCTATCTGAATTTCTCAGATGAGGTGTTGTTACTATTATACATTGATTCATTCAGACCAATTTCCTCATCGTTGTTGTCTTTATTATAACATTTTGGTCACTGTACCCTCAGGCCTTCTTTCTATCTGTATTTCTCAGATGAGGTGTTGTTACTATTATACATTGATTCATTCAGACCAGTTTCCTCATCTTTGTTGTCTTTATTATAACATTTTGGTCACTGTACCCTCAGGCCTTCTTTCTATCTGAATTTCTCAGATCAGGTGTTGTTACTATTATACATTGATTCATTCAAACCAGTTTCCTCATCTTTGTTGTCTTTATTATAACATTTTGGTCACTGTACCCTCAGGCCTTCTTTCTATCTGAATTTCTCAGATGAGGTGTTGTTACTATTATACATTGCTTCATTCAGACCAATTTCCTCATCTTTGTTCTTTAGATCAAACTTGTTCTTGAATTTATTTCTGTGTACAAATAATGCATTTGATAAATTGTTGTGTATTATAATTATTATCTGCTTGGTGCATTGGTAGGAAAGTTGGGTTTATTGTGATGAGCTCTACAATATTTCTTGACAGAATCTCTGACATATTCGTCCATGGTTTGAATAGTGCCGCAAGATAAATCCTACTACTTCTGCTATATATTTAAAAATTCTTGATAAAATACAAAGATGAATCTGCAGTGTTATTGGTCAGCTGTATCTATTTTCCAAATGCCATAACATAGTTTCTCTCTATCTTTTCTATAAATACTTTCACAGTAATTGTTGTGATGATCTTTCATCTTTGGTACCTAGCCTTTATGAATTTAAGCACAGATTGTTGGCAAAATCAAGTTGAAATGGCGAGAGATGAAACTGTAAGATCTTTGTTAACAGTTTCTTTTATTACACTTTTCATTTGTGGAACTCTTCTGGATTCTTGCTTTCCAGTCAACTTTTATCTTCCAAAATTTAAATGCTATGAAAAATGTTACCATTTGTCTTCTTAATTCCTGTTTCTTTATTGTTCTCTTTTCTTAATAGTATTTTTTTCTCATATTCTTTAATACTCAGTAAATACATATAAAGTGCATCAAAATTAAACCATAGTGGAAATTCAACTATATGGACAGTTTAATAACAGATGATGGAAAGTATAAGCGAGTATTTTGAGATCACATAGAAATAGCAAAACTTAAAGAAATATTAGACAAGGTAGTTGAGAAAAGCAAGAAGGACTGACCATTAATTGTAAGATGATGTGAATTAATAGTGGTAAGCAAAAGGGCCTGTCCAATATGTTAATTACACATCAGGGACATCAAAATTAATCAAATGATGCAAAGTATAAGCGAGTATTTTGAGATCACATAGAAATAGCAAAACTTAAAGAAATATTAGACAAGGTAGTTGAGAAAAGCAAGAAGGACTGACCATTAATTGTAAGATGATGTGAATTAATAGTGGTAAGCAAAAGGGCCTGTCCAATATGTTAATTACACATCAGGGACATCAAAATTAATCAAATGATGGAAAGTATAAGCGAGTATTTTGAGATCACATAGAAATAGCAAAACTGAAAGAAATATTAGACAAGGTAGTTGAGAAAAGCAAGAAGGACTGACCATTAATTGTAAGATGATGTGAATTAATAGTGGTAAGCAAAAGGGCCTGTCCAATATGTTAATTACACATCAGGGACATCAAAATTAATCAAATGATGGAAAGTATAAGCGAGTATTTTGAGATCACATAGAAATAGCAAAACTGAAAGAAATATTAGACAAGGTAGTTGAGAAAAGCAAGAAGGACTGACCATTAATTGTAAGATGATGTGAATTAATAGTGGTAAGCAAAAGGGCCTGTCCAATATGTTAATTACACATCAGGGACATCAAAATTAATCAAATGATGGAAAGTATAAGCGAGTATTTTGAGATCACATAGAAATAGCAAAACTTAAAGAAATATTAGACAAGGTAGTTGAGAAAAGCAAGAAGGACTGACCATTAATTGTAAGATGATGTGAATTAATAGTGGTAAGCAAAAGGGCCTGTCCAATATGTTAATTACACATCAGGGACATCAAAATTAATCAAATGATGGAAAGTATAAGTGAGTATTCTGAAATCACATAGAAATAGCAAAACTGAAAGAAATATTAGACAAGGTAGTTGAGAAAAGCAAGAAGGACTGACCATTAATTGTAAGATGATGTGAATTAATAGTGGTAAGCAAAAGGGCCTGTCCAATATGTTAATTACACATCAGGGACATCAAAATTAATCAAATGATGGAAAGTATAAGTGAGTATTCTGAAATCACATAGAAATAGCAAAACTTAAAGAAATATTAGACAAGGTAGTTGAGAAAAGCAAGAAGGACTGACCATTAATTGTAAGATGATGTGAATTAATAGTGGTAAGCAAAAGGGCCTGTCCAATATGTTAATTACACATCAGGGACATCAAAATTAATCAAATGATGGAAAGTATAAGCGAGTATTTTGAGATCACATAGAAATAGCAAAACTTAAAGAAATATTAGACAAGGTAGTTGAGAAAAGCAAGAAGGACTGACCATTAATTGTAAGATGATGTGAATTAATAGTGGTAAGCAAAAGGGCCTGTCCAATATGTTAATTACACATCAGGGACATCAAAATTAATCAAATGATGGAAAGTATAAGTGAGTATTCTGAAATCACATAGAAATAGCAAAACTGAAAGAAATATTAGACAAGGTAGTTGAGGAAAATGAAAAGAAAGGAACTGATCACAAGAAGACAGAATGCATAGAGACAAGAAAATGAGACTGTCCATATGTTAATTGCATATCAGAGCCATCAAAATTAAAGAAGTTTAGAAATGCAACTGTATTGGCAGTGAAATAACAGGTGATGGAAAGTATAAAATGGAAGATATGAAGGTAGAGAAACAGTAAAAGCCACTTTTCAGTAACTGAGTAAAGTACTATGGAATTCAAAAATAACTTTAAAAATAGGGAAAAGAATTCTGAACAGTTATGTGATGTTTAACCTCATATAAAGCAGTGAAAACTGGAAATTATATCGCAAAGGAAAAAAGGTTTGATGCAACAGAGATATAGTTTTACAGGCAAATATTGGTAATACCATTGAACATGTGAGAAGCAGAAAACTTCTAAGGAGAATAGGAACTATTAATAATAATCTGAAAGAAACAGAAGTTTTAAGATATATAATGAGGAAAGATGGCTTAGAGAATTTAACATGTATACCGCATATTAAAAACAAGAGAAGAATTTTGTGTAAATGGATTAAAAATGCTATGAGAACAAAGGGGAATTGTAAAAGAATAAGTACTACTGAGAGCAAAAAATACAGGAAGCTGTGGAGAGACATGACTACCCATGCCCTGGAGAAAATGAGGACTTCTACAAGTTACACAAATTTATTCTTTTTAGCAATTTTTAGACATATATACTCTTGCTCATCACATTTAGCTTTTAGTTTTAAAGGTAACCAACAAAGAAGAAAGAAAAGGTTAAAACTAAAAAACCTAAAAGTATTTTTGTATGCATTGGTGCTGTTAGTCAGAATTGGTTTTATTCAAATTCAAATTCCTAGAAGAAATTCATCATAAGCATAACTGGTGGGCAGATACTTTGTATTTTATGTAAATGTCAAAGTTAGAATTAAATTATTGTTTATATTTTTGTGTGTATGTCAGTGTGTGTATGTGTCCAATATACAACCTTACTTCTCTTTTACATACACACACACTCGAAGGTATTTTTCAGTTTTACAATTTTACCAAGGTACTTTTGTCTCTTCTAAATTTTATTACTTTGAAAATTATGACATGTTCTGAGCAAGCTACTTCTAGGAAGGTGTTATTATTGTAAGAATAAATCTATTAGAGATACTAAGTTCAAAAATAAATTAAAACTAAAGACCGGAGAAGACCACCCCGCCCCTTATAAATCTTACCTGCCCTACCCTTTATGAAAAAAGCCGCCTTATAACCGAGTCCGGAAGTAAAGAAGAGGGAGTAGGAGGAAGGGTAAAAAAAATAAAACTAGGCTATAGAAGTAGAACATTTGTACAAGACACCCACCCCGTATTTTCTTCTGACACTTCAACTCTTACCTCTTCTTTTTTTATATTACTCTTTTTTGCCTAACTCTTTCCTCTTTAATGCATTACTACCCTTTCCATTACTTTCGAAAGTGACCCGACTGTGATGCTATAAAGAACCACCAGTATTAGTACGAAATGACTAATGATACCATTATTAATATATAAGTAACTTACTATAACTACAACTATTATTGCTATTTTAGTTACTACTACTGCTACTAATAAAGTGGTGTTGTTATCACTAATACTATTGCTATATGTAAGCGCTGCTGCTGTTTATATAAGTAGTAGTATAACTTGTTACTACGACATCTACTGTTGAACGTGTTGCTGCTGCTGCTGCTGCTGTTTGTTAACTTCGCTTGTGTGGTGTTATTGGAGTCTACCTACCTGGGTTGGATTTTTTTTTTATTTTTACTTGGACACCAGCAACGGCTACTATCACAACAACAACAATTCTAACTACAAGTGGTCGACATACATTTTTACTTCAGTTACTACTATTACTATTACTACCACCACCATTACCACCAGTTATTATTACTACTACTGTTACTATTACCACTTTATTATTGTTATTATTACTTTTCTTTCGAATATATTGTGCATTTATATTGATAATTTATCTTCACATAAAAATTGAAAAATACCTACAAACAACTGGACATTTACTTTCTTAACTTAGTTTCCTCTTGTAGTTCTTGTCTTGTGCTGTTACCAATATAACTCAGGTAGGTTTAAAAGACTTCGAACGAACAAGAAAAATGAATTGAGAACGTGACAGATTGAATGAGTGAGTGTGACAGTGAGAAATACTCTGGAGGGTTGGGGAGGTGTTCCTTTTCTCATTCATAAAAGCCGGATGTGATGTTTGTGCGTAAGTGTTAGTGTGTGTGTATGCGTGTGTGTTTGTTACCAAATAAATCTCAGTTGCATGTCGTTCACAAAATTCTACATGAATTTATAAATGAAATCTTTACTTTTGATTTTTAAAAGCTATCTATCTATCAATCTATCCACACCTCTTCATACACCTCTCTCTTTCTCATTCGTAATTAAAAAGTTAATTGAATGTACACATAGTTGTAAATATTTTGTAAAAGAAAAAAAAAAGTTTTGTCATTCATCCGGGCCACCCTCCCACCTTTTGCGATTTTAAATTTACCCGTTCCTGTGAAGCACACCATTACTTACTTGTACTTAGTCGCTTTATCATTCTTAAAAAGCTCATGAAATTTTGCTTACTGTCGTAATGAAACTTGTAAACACATGCACACACGTGTGCACATTCGACTTATACACACGCACAAACGTGTTGCATTTAAAAAAAGAATGGTATTCAATTTTAAATAAAATAATAATGCATCATCATTTAAGTACAATATTAAAAAAATACGCTTTTAAAACTAAAGAAATATTTTATTTTTATGTTGAAATTATAATTGGAATTTTTTCTGATTAAAAGTCAACAGTGCAAATGTGCTCACATTCATCACTATAATTATCATCATCATCATCATCATCATTATGTGAAGGATATATCTTCATTCACAAATTGTTTAAAAATGACCCAACATCAGTAAGTTAGGAGAGGGTAGTGTGAGTAGTGACTAGTGACCATCTTTAAATAAATACGCATCATGTAAACACCCACACACATAATGTCATTTATTTATTTTGTGTATTTACACACACATCAGACCCACGCACACACACACTTATCTGCGTATGTACATTTATGTGTGTGGTGGGCTTGGAGTGCAATTAGATACTTCTGATGACTGTCTTGTCTGAAAGTTATGTGTGAGCTGCCTTCAACACCCCCACCTACGATCACCCTGTACCTGCTGTAAGTCCGGAAGTGAATAAGAAAGTGTGTCTCCCCCTCTCTCTCATACATACGCACACACATATACACACATTCATGCAAGTACAAAATGATAGTTATATTTGCCTCCGTACACACACACACACACACACACCACCCTTTTCTCTTGGCTACTCGAGTTTTAGATAAAAACTTGTAGTGATGGTCTGAGGTGTTACAATTAAACTACTACTGATACGACTAATAACATTAGTAACTACCACGATTTAAAAACGATTTTTACTGTATACTTCTACTAAAGTACGACTTTTTGTGCAAGTTATAGAAATAAAATGGTAGTTTAAGTTTGGATATTATCGATTTGTGTTGACTCTTTCTTTATGCTTACGTACAATTTGTATGCATATTTGTTGTACCTTAAAATAAGTATTTGTAAATTGTACAAGGTAAACAGTTACACTAGTTTTAAGTTTTAGCTTTCTGCTTTTTAATCACCTTCACTCAGGTAAGTAATAGTGAAGTTGAAACAAAAACACAAGTTAAAAAAAAAGAAATATAAAATTAAAATACTAGTATGTTTGTATGTGAGTCTTTAAAAAATGAATAGCAGGTCTCTTTTTTGAGAGTTCTCTTCTACCTATCACACCACCGTCAACATTTCGTCCCTTGCTACACTCTTTCTCTTTTCTCTCTTCTTCATTTACTCTCTCAATCTCTAATACCCTTACAGTTACACTACAGCCAGATTTTCCTCTTCTCCTCTCTATAATTTTCTGCTTATCTACCTCTCCATCCATTCCTCACTGCTTCCATTCACTCACATTGACTCACTCACTCGATGTTTGTCGGCTAAGTAGTCTTCCCTCCTGTTGTATCTTTTTCTCTCCTCATACTTTCACTCCTCCGACTCTTCTCATTCATAAATGCCGGATGTGATGATGGACGGACTGCCTCCTGTGTCTTCCACTCTAACGCTTTTTCGGTCTGACTCCACCGATTAAGTCCTGTTTTCCTCACCATATCACTCATTAACTTGTCTATGTATGTACACACTTACGTTTTTATCTATTACATTTGCTTTACTTTCTCTGATGTCTGCTTATATTTAACATATATCTGTAAGTGTCAGTCTATATGTACATGTATGCATGCGTATGTGTGATGAAATGTGTAAATATACGCGCGTAGCTTCAACAAAATTCATAAAGAAGACAGAAAAATATTCCGTGTATGAGTAGGGAAGAAATGTGTTTGAATATGTGTAGACAGTAGGTTTAAATATATAAGTATAAATGAAGAAGATACGTAGATGCTTACTTACCTACATACCAACATAGATGTATGTACACTTCACAATGTTGTCGGATGACCATTTTGTTGTTTGTTAAGTTTTAAAGTTATCTTTCAGTACTTCTAAATAAGCCTATAACTTTTGTAATGATACTTACCGTGTATGCAATGTTATTTTAATCAGCACATGCTTAAATATCTTGTACTTCTTTACAAATGTTTTTATTAAATATATGAATGTGTATATATTTGTCTCCGATTTTAACTATAATGTTGTTATTCTAAATAATTCATATCGGCTTTATTTATGAATATATAACCCAACTTGTGCCACTCTTTCTACTTTGCTATCAACCCACATAATTTCTATAAATATTTGTTCGTATAGTACAGCTGTACGAAATGAATGTGTATATTTAAAAAAATAATGTGTAAGTAAGTAATCTATACTATAGTGCATACACTTTCAGGTTTTGAGCCAGAGTTCTCGAGTTATTATTAATAACAGATTTCTATTGAAACTGCAAGTATTACTTTTTAAAAGTTTGGTTCTTTTTTATTATTTGACATCAAGAGTGAATGTTATTTTTGTAATTTCTTTTTATCATTTGGAAACTACGTTTTTGATGAAACACTTTCATAGATTTTTTTAAAACTACAATACATACATACATACTAAAGATGAACTACTGACTACGACTGCATCATTTTACATACAGTAGGGCGTTAAAGCTTTATATATATATATATATATATATATATATATATATATATATATATATATATATAATATATATATGCGTGTGACCACTTTGAAAGTGCCAACTTAACTTTTAGAAATTGTCAGCTAAAAAAAGTAATAGCATTTTAAACTCATATTTTGTAATAGAAGTAGTAAATTCCATTCAAAGTTACTAAATGTTCATTATTATTATTTGTATTGTCAGTCTCTCCTACCCGTCTATTTGTCTACCTCTGTTTTATCATTTGTTACTTACCGTGTTTCGAGATTTAAGTAAAATGTATATCTTTTTTTATCTATTCGTTTAGTTTTTAGAATTAATTTATCTATTTATTTTTATTCTTTATATTTTTAATTTATCTGTTTCTGTCTCTGATAACTAAAAGTATATTTCTTGGTCCGTTCGAGATCATCATGTCTCATCATTGTCTATTTGTTTATCTAGTTGTTTATTTGTCTTTCAGTCTACCTGCTTCTTCTTATCTGTTTATCTATTTTTGTCTATTTAGTTTATATATTTATTTTTGTCTATATTTCTATCTATATTTGGCTATCTTTATGTCTTTCTTATTATATCCACTTACAGGTGTGTTTAATTATTTTAGAGTTATTTTAACTAATTTTGTAAAGAAGTGATAAAATCCTAAAATCTTTCTTTACAGGTGTGTGTGTGTGTGTTTGTTAGTGTTTCTTGAAAAACGTGGATAATAGATAGACGTCTATTTTACAATACATATCCACGTAAAAAAAGTATTAAAATTAAAATTGTAACATGCTATATGTCGCTATCATCTGTAATATATCTTTTTATTTTTATTCTGTGCGTGTATTAATTTACATTACAATTATTAATTTAGTAAAATTCTATGAACACTTAGAACTTTTATTTAGGAATCTGCACACAAACTTTAAAAACGTTCACTTTTATTGTCTCTATTCAATAATGATTACAAATTTTCTTTAACTTTTTTTTTAAGAAACCATTTTATCAAAGGTGAATTACATTTTTAAAATGAAAATATCTCTTAGTAGTGTTAAGAATTAGGATTTTAAAAATTTATTTAAAAAAAGATGTAAACACCGCCTGTAGTTTTTTTTTTGTTAAAAGCATATAGCAATATAGCAGCTTAAAAAACTTTTAGTTTTAAGACTAGTGTTGCACAAAGCTAAATATTGAGTAGGAAGAATATGCTGCGCCAATCTAGCAACGCTGATGAAATTGAAATGCAACCAAACCGCATTTTCCGCAGAGAAAACTTTTATATACAAATTGTGAAATCCTAAAAAGTTCATTTTTTTAAACTTCTCATTAACAACTTATATAATATTTTTCATTAAAATATTTCATTTGTCTATTATTTTATCGTGCACACATTTTTTTTTAAATTTTAACTTAGCTGTCTGCTTTTAAAGTTCTTTGCCTGTTACTTTTTGTTAGGAGGAGGAATGTCATTCATATATTTATTTATTTTATTTTACTTTTCGCTTTTGTTGAAAGAGCATCGCTCCGAAATTCATGCCGAATAGCACAAACGTGGAAAACATTATTGAACTTTTTTTCCTTTTCAAATGAACAGTAGTAGTTAAGAAACTATTTTTAATTTAAAATTAAAAATAAAATAAATGTACTATTAATAAAAACAACAAAATAAAAAAGCAAATTTTAATTTATTTTTTTCCATTTTATTTTACAACTTAAAAAAGACACTTTGTTTCAACTTAATTTAAAAATAAAATATAGAATTTCTTGTTTTTAACAAACTTTCTTTATTATTGATTTAAGATATTTTTTCAAGATGAAGCCTTTTTTAAATCTTTTTTGTGGACGCAATAAGTATGCAAATCAAAATTGAAAAAGCCTTTTTAAAATTCTGAATAATTAGTTTTTCATTTTTAAGTTGTGAACCAACTAGGAAGTTTGTGAAATTAACTGAAGCAATATCATGTCCTCCTTAAAAAGTGGTTGAAATATGAAACAACATTTTTAATTTCACTGGTTTCAATTTTTAATTAAAAGTTTCTCTCTACGTTTTTTTTTATTTTTCACTATAAAAATTTTTTAAAGATATTTACGATTTTACATGAAAATTATTTCTGCAGAGAAAGGCTTTCTTGAACTTAAAAATGTGTTAAAGAAATAATTTTAGTAAAATTTCATAAGATGAACAGAACTGAATTTGTAGGGGAATTTTTTTTTTTTTACCTAAGTCAGTTTGTAATGCTTCACTCTTCTATTTAATAAGTCCTGCAATGATGCTCTACGAATAACCAATGTTTTCATTTCTGTTTTTTTTATTTTTTTTTTACTGGAAATGAAAATTTATGAAATTTTTATCTTAAAAAATATCACACTTCATAATCAAGTTTACTAATGTGGCCAAATATGAAGTAAAAACATTTTTTAAATTTTTATTTATTCACCGTTATCCGATTTTTTTATCTGGTAGTTGAAAATACAAATTTAAAATAAATAAAGGAAGACGGATAACATATTATCAACTATTTTATATTTATTATTTAGAATGATAGTTATAGTAACTAGTTCACTTTTAGCTTTTGAAGCCTTCCATAGTTATTAATGGGGAATCAGCTGGTTATTTCAGTGCCAGTCTTTGTGAATGAGATTATAAAGTCTTACTCTCCTTAACAGTTCACTTCACTACAAGTGGTTTTCATTCTTTGTAGATTACAAATAGTTCACGAAAAGTATCTGGACAAATAAAAACATTCTTTTGTGAACCAATGAATTACAACAAATTCACAGAAATAGTCACAACACTGACTTGCTCTCTCCCTCTCTCTCTCTCCCTCTCCCACGCACATAATTTTGTGTGTGTGCTTTTGAATAAAAAATGATAATTTCAAATTAATTTCTAAGTCTTAAATTCTGCATATAGACTGAATTGCTAAAAATTTCATAAATATACACTTATGACCTAGGTTTATATATACAAGCATATACACAAACACATTATATAACAATGCACACACATTCACACACATGGTAACACTACAACTTTTTTAAAATTGTTTTATAAACATTTGTGACATGAAAAATCTAAAAATACAATATTGACCACATTGAATTTGGGGTGTGGAAAATATGATCAAATTTTAGATGGCTTGTCAAATTCAAAACTGAGTTGTCCAATGAGAGATGTTGATTGAATGGCAAGTACCCACCCCTTTATAGTTTGTTTTTCTTTATATGTATCTTGATTAGTTGCCTGTTCTTTCTAAGATATTAGAATTGGCATAAAATGTATTTGCACCAAAGCAGTTTTTAACTTTCTGCTTTTCGACTTAAGAGGAGATGGACATTGGGCAATTCAGTTTTTCTTTGTTTTACATTCCTAGCAAATTCAACAGGTGTAAGTAAATGCCTTCATTGTTATATTCTAATATCTACCTGAATATATGTATACATATATTATATTTAAAAATATTTTTATAGTTTTCTCTGCTTTAACATTTCTTTTTTAAATTTATTTTATAATTATATATGATTATGTTTTTATTTTGCAAGAAAATGTCTCTTAAATTAATTAATTAGAAATTAAGTTAAAGTTACTTGGATGTTTTAATTTAATATTATATTAGGCATATTTTATATATCTATGTATATATTTCAGGTATATTTGTAATTTAGATATTTGTGCTTATATTTTGAAATTTTTGTGAACAAATCTAACAAAACAATTGCTACTATAGAAAAATGTTGTGAATAACATGCAGGAAAGTTAATTATTTTTTCAAGTTCATAATTTTAAATATATGCAAAATACCTGTGTTAGATAAACTGTTCTGGCCTAAAATTTCAGATTCAGCAAGTAAAACATTACTTTTTTTATTTATTAATTTTTAGGAAGCAAATAAGGGGAAAAGTTTTTTTATAAAAATTGACGTGGATGGAACAGGAATATAGCACATGTAATGCTTGAGGAGTAGTGTAAAGTTTTCAGCCTAAGCAAGAAACTGTTTCTATAAAAAAAAAATCAGAGTCAAAAGCTTTCAACTCCTTTTTATATCTGATATAATGGCTCAAATGCAATTTTTTGAGAAATTACATTTTTATAATTTTTAACAATGTTATACAATCTTATTCCTGTTCTTAAATAAATTTATAAATCAAAAATTGTCTGCATAAACTTACGTTTGTTTTTACTTGCATCTTTAATTTGCAGTAGCTTCTTTATTCACCTTTTGAAAATAAAAAATGCACAAGCATAAGATTTTTACATTTATTACATAACATATAGCAAATTGGACATATGTCCCTTCAGTCTTTTTTCACTTATTTTCAAGTGTGTGTGTGTGTGTGTGTGTGTGTGTGTGTGTGATAATTAACATATTCTAAAATCTCTATTTATCTATCTGAAACCCATACAGTTTTATACTTATTCAAATCAGTATATTAATATTTTTGAAAAAATAATTAAATGAGTAAATTTTGAATATTTATTCATTGTTGCAAGTATATCATGCATCTTCTAAACTGTAGAATATGTGAATATATAAGTAATGTATATGCCTATATGTATGTGTGAATATATATATATATATATATAATCTTCTCTGTGCAAGAAATTATGCAATTCTCTTTTTTTCTCTCTTTTGCTTTACATACACACACACAAACAGAACAAAATATATATGCATTTATATAGATATATTCAGTTCTTAAACTGAATATATTTATATAAATGAAATTACTTGTTTTTTATTTTTCTTCTGCTTTTTCCATTTTTGTAAGCTAGTTATTCTTAAAGATAAATTAGTGTTTGAGCCAGGTAAAGCAATATTTTGAATGAAAATGTTCAAGGAAACTAGCTTGGTCATCCCCAATTAAAGGCCTTATCCAACATAATTTTCACTGTCTTACTCTTCACCATTTGCAATTCTGCTCTACTAAGTTAATCTTCGTTAATATCATAATAATGATTTTATTATTCATAATATGTTGCTCCTCATTTGTCTTTTTAAAATATTTTTTAATCAATCTTTGATCATTAAATAAAAAGTTATGTTATTAATAAAATATAATTCTAAAATTATTAGGTTTTTAACATTAAAATATTTTCATTTTACATAAATTCTTTTATCTTAATTTAAGTTTTTTTTCTTTCTTTTTTTGTCTTTATTCTGCAGGAATATACCATTAATTCTGGAGCTCTTAGGAACAGTAGTGTCCAAATTGGGCCAAGTTTTTAACTGAACAACCATGGCCTTTACTTAATGGTAATTGAATATTTAATTTTTGTTTTGCATTAAGAAATTATTTTTGAAATTTGCTTTGCATATTTTTTATTGTTTTTATTTATTATATTTTGTTAAAAAAACATTTCATGAATTAATGATGATGATGATAAATTCTTGTTTGAGTTTTTTTATGTTTTCATTTTTCAGTAATTCATAAGATTGCAAGAATAAAATTGTATTTTAAAAATATTTAAGAAAACACACACACACATGCACAGACTTCATTTGTGCTTTGAATACATTTTTTTAATGAGTAAATACTGCAAATTCCAGTTTAAAATTTAAGTATAGTTATTTTCTAATATTTCAAAACTGACTAGAGGTTGAACCAAAAACATTATGAATAGTGGGAAGGACTAATACATTTCTTATCATAATACTTGACTGTTTTCAAAAGTTATTACTATTACTATTATTTATTTATTTCTCAGAAGTAAAAGAAATAATCATTCCTCATTGATTAAATTTACTTAAATAATTATAGTATTTCCACCTAAAAATGATACCCTTTTCTTACTTAATACATACTACATTTCATATAACAATTTACTAAGCATAGCTTAGATGTGACACAAGGTTGAAGGTATGGACCCCCCTACCCCATGAAGATCAAACTCAATACATTTTTGAAATTGAGCTAACAACAGAAGCTTGCTAACCATTACACCATATAGAAGCATCTATACATTTTATATACATGCCTATCATTGTATTCATTTACTTTTATAAAAAAAAGAACTTTGAATATATTAAATATTTTCAGAATTTAAAAATTTTTACAAAATTTAATTTGTTTTCTATTAAATGAAATTTATAAATAATCAAAATATTATGAAGAATTTATTGAATAATAATTCTGAAATTGCAAGAACTCTTTAAGCCCTTATTAGAAATTAATGTAACAATCAGTTAATGAATTATTAATGCTATCCCAAAATATTTGTTACATTTAGTATGTATGTATGTGTATCTGCAAATGATTACTCAGCATAGTAATTTGGTATATGTAAGTGAAATCTTTTTTTTTAAATGGCTTGGATTTTGAAATTTCTTTCCTGTGAACTGACTGCAATTTATGCTTAAAATGTTTATAAAGAACTCAATAATTTTCTAGATTCTATTTAACGAAAGAATTAAAGTGAAAAAGTTTTCAATTGGCAGTAGTTTAAAAAGTTGTTTATTATAGCTTAATTTGTAAACTCTATACTGCTTCCATTGTTGCAGTGATTACACTACATGGGACTAATTATGTGACATAATAAATTTATAACAATTTGTTGACCTTTTATCTATTTTTTCTGGTTGTGGTCTTATAAAATTTGTTAAATACAAATATCTAAGTACTTATTGAATTTGAAATATTAAATTTTGTAATAAATTATGACATAAATAAATTTATCTTCCTTGAAACATTAAAAAATTTAATTTCAGTAGATTATTTTTTGATTAACTACTTCTCAAGTTTTGATGAAGATTACAAAACTAATAAACTGATTTGGTATGAGTAATGCTAGTATATTTCACTGGTTTCAATTTTTAATTAAAAGTTTCTCTCTACGTTTTTTTTATTTTTCACTATAAAAATTTTTTTAAGATATTTACGATTTTACATGAAAATTATTTCTGCAGAGAAAGGCTTTCTTGAACTTAAAAATGTGTTAGAGAAATAATTTTAGTAAAATTTCATAAGATGAACAGAACTGAATTTGTAGGGGATTTTTTTTTTTTTACCTAAGTCAGTTTGTAAATTCTCACAGCTTATCTACTAACAGCAGACTTTTAAAAATAATAATAAAAAATAAATGATTAAATAAATAATTAAAATTAGATTTAATTAAATTAAGTCATTAATTAAATAAATAAAATAATAATCCATAAATTTTGTAAAAATATACTTAAAAATACTTTGCCAAAACATTGACTTTATTACAAAATTTCCTTTTTGGATAATATTGGCTCAAGGCCAATTTTATAGAGAATTGCCTAATAGAGAATCTTTAATCTTTTAAGATTAGTTTTGGTTTATGATTACTGACAAATTACCAATACCAACAGACACCTGAAGAAGGTCAAATTGTACGACAACCAAATTAATCCAAAGAAATCAAAGGATAACAGTGATTTTTATGTATCAAAACACAGGTAAAGTTAGTGGTCATAATAGTAATAATAATAAATATTAACAGTAGTAGTAATAATATTTCAAAATTTGATTTTTTCCTTGATATTGGCCATTGAAATAATTTTATTTTGGATTTTGCTTGAATATATCATAAAACATGTTACATTTTATTTTTATTTTATAATTTACTATGACTTTTTTCTTTAAAGAAATATTAAGTCCAAACAAGAGATGCTTTGAAAGTAATGTCTCTTATTTATTTGTATGAAAATTATAACAAATACAGGAAACACAATAATAATAATGAAATGAGTCAGTTTTTAAGCTACAAACTATTTTTTACATAGCCACCACCATTATTGGTTATACAATTAAAAAGTTACCACCATTATTGATTATACATTTTCAATGTGTTCTTTATTTTGTTGGTTGTGCTGAGTCAGTTGAAAAATGGCTTGTTACACACATTGCTGTTTACACTGCTGAAGCATATTACCTACATCCTAACTCACATTCACAGTTTGGTCTCTCTATATACTGATGAATGTCAAGTGGTGTAATTTTTTTTCCACAGGAAGAAATTTAATGAGATACATTTGTTTTGTATGTACTTTCATGTCAGATGTTATTTTACCAAACTGCTGTATGTAAAAGATATGAGAAGTTTCAATGCAGTCAATATGCACCTGTGTATATAAAATAGGAATCATTACTTTCAGAACAATTCTCATATATACAAATGCTAACTAAAACATGATTGAAAATGCTAGTATGAGAAAGAAAATTATATTTTTTACTATTTCAGTAATTAGTTGCATTTTTTGTTTACTAGTATGCTTGCATGAAAATTTTAAAATATACAATTTTTTAGAATTTTATTTTTATGGTGTTTATTTCAATGTCTTAATGTTGTAAGCTTGAATAAGATTTGACATTTACTGTTTTGTCTGTACATTTGCAGTCCATATATATATATATATATATATATATATATATATATATATATATAATATAAATTGTGCATATATGTATTTCATTTTATGCTCACACACACACATATTTGCTTGTTTAATAAATCTCATCCATATTATATTATATAAACAGCTAGTGTATGCGTATGTATGCATCTATATAACTTGAGATAACATGAATAAGATTTATTAAACAAATACGTCTTTCATTTACTCTAATGATTACATATATGGTGACACAATAATTACTAAGAGCATATATAAAGATACATTGCAAATTATTTTACTTTAGGAATTATTAGAAAATTAACTGTTTTTATAACTATTTTTGGTCAGATTTATTAAGTAAAAACACTAAAACTTTCATTCACTTTAATGATTACATAGATAGTAATGATTACATATATAGCAAAGTAGCAAATTCTAGTGACAGGAAGAATATATGAAACAATAATCACATCTGTACTTAAATTCTGATTTCATTTGAAACAAGTAAATATGGGTGAGGTTTTGTTTTGTTTTTTCAAATTCTTTTACTTTTCTTTAACTTTACCATTAATTCACCATTTCCTTGATTTACTAGTTTATTATTGAACTAATAAGCAAAATATTTCTGATGGTATGGGAAAAATGATTAACACTGAATTTTTCATTTTTTTCTCTAAAATTTCTTTAAACAAATTTCAGTAATCACCCTGTTTTATTTTAGAAATAAAGTAAAAAGTGATTGTCATTAAAAAAATGATAAAAACATTACTGATATAATAGGGATATTATATGTTTGATGTAAATCCATTGCTAATGGTCTAACTATGGAAGTCCATGGAAAATTAAGAACAAATGTAAATTATTACTGATAAAAATATATATATATCTTTAAGAAAATATAATATATTTATAGAAAATGCATTGAAAATCAGGAAGAAAAAGATTACTGTTTAGGAATGCGTACAAACATTACTGACAAATTAGTGTTATTTTATGTATAATATAAATATACTGTTAATGGTTTTATTTTAGAAAGGTATTGAAAATCAGGAATAAAGAGATTGTCAGTGACCGGGAATTAATGCAAGCATTACTAAGAACATAGAACTTATGTGTGTATGATGTAAATGTATTTTAACTTAGAAATCCATTGTTATTTATTTTTACTGTAAGAATTCATTGTTAATCACAAATCAAGTGATTATTAATGATTAACATCAGCAATTTTACATGTTTAACATACACATACTAAATCTGAATAAATCATAAACACTTGATTTATTATGAAAAAAAATAATGAAATGTTTTTTTCATAGGCAATATAATAACAGAACCTTTTATAAACTGTAATGGTCTGTATATAAAGTTTGCAATCTAAATGTTAAACAGAGCAGTTGATTTACTGTGAAATATCTTAGTTAATTCTCTTAAAAAATAAATTAAATTTAACAATATTAATGCTAAAAGAGTAAAGTAAACAAAACATAAAGCATTAATTTTCTTTTTGCAAGCAAAATTTACAAGAAGGTGAACTCAATGAAAACACTGATTTCACCTTTTGTTTTGATAGTAATTTTATTCATGTTACTCCCAAATTTGAATAGAAATTTTTGTTGATTTTATTGTTACAAATTATATAGGCACATGTTTATATATGTACTCATGTATATAAATTGTATGTTTAAGTTGGAAAACCCTATGAAGAGTATCTCTAAATATAATATTAAACTAATTATAATTTACTGTTTTTTCAAGCTTAGAAATATATGCATGAATATGAAAATATTTGTACTCTTATATATATTTGGGTATAAAAGATACATATATACTTTCCTGTAATCCCTTTCAAGTATTCATTTGCATACACACACACATACATATATTCACATATATGATCAAAATTTGGGTACCTACCACCACAGTTGTTAGCAAGTTTGCTCCACAGTCCAGTATGTGTGGTGAGTTCAAGCCTCATTCAGTACACCACTACTGTAACTTTGTGCTAAACTGAATTAAGCTTATTAATCTTAGTAAATAACAAGCCATAAGAAATATATGCATTTTCTACTAGTGTCAGAAGTACAGGTTCCAACCCAAGTAAAAATCAGTACTGAGAATGGTGATTTTCAAAGGAGGCTAACAGGTCCTCCGCACTTTGACACACTATACTCATCCTTCCTTTGTTTTCTTAGGTTTAGCCTTGTAATGTACTATATCTTAATGAAAATAACATGACCTACTTGATGAATTAGATTGTTGCTTATTACCTATTGGTCTTAATGACTAGTTTTAAGTCCAGGTAAAAGCCAGAATTTTGTACATGTGCATGCTCTCCCCATTTGAAGGAGTGACACAACATGATCTTTCTATCCCCATTTAACTAATGCTGTACTCAGTTTAGTAAATATCAAAACAGACATGATATTTTTCCCTTCCTCTTCATTCAAAACTTACAAAAGTTTTGAAGAGGAAAAATTAAAATTACTCATTATTTATAAAAAATAGACTTATAAAAGTTGGCATTCGTGATTTTATTCTGCAATTACAAGGATTAATAATTTCTCAAAACTTGGAATTTTCTCATGAATGAGATAAATTGAAGGTTTACTTAAATTAGCCATGATGTTTCCTGACAAAAAATGTATACACATTTTTGTTTGTCTCTGGATTTAATTTATGCTTTTGTTTTCATATTTATAAGCTAAATTTTCAGTGTTCAGTTATAAATCTGTTATTTCTGAAGATAATTTTCACCTATAAAAGACATGATGATAAAAAATTGTCTAAATGTTTTTGAGACACTGTATTCTCTATTAAACTTCTGGTTTGTGTATATATATATATATATATATATATATATATATATATAGTGTATGTATGTATGTGTGTGTGTGTGTGTGTGTGTGTGTGTGTGTTTATAGTTAAATAAACTAAATATACACATACGCACACATAAATCTGAAGCATATATCATGTCCCAAAAACAAATTTTTCTTTCCTATGGATTGCTAATCTATTTCTTGCTTTGCTATACAATTAAATATTTTCTTGTTTTGCTTTCTGGAATCACATGCATAGTTAATTTAAGTGTACACACACACACACACACACACACACACACACACACACACACACACACGTGTGTGTGCATACACTTTAATTATCTATGCATTTGATTTCAGAAAGCAAAACAAGACAATATTTGAATGTATAGTAAACCAAGATAAAGATTAGCAATCTATAGTAAATAAAAAGTTCAACAAAAGATTTATCATATTTAATGTTAAATTTATGGAATATTTTTTCCTCTCTTGCTTTCACGGTTCATAATTTAAATTTTCAAAATGGCTGAAAAATATTTATTCTTCTATAGTCATATGAATAATGTATTTGCAAGTATTGTTGTTTGATTTGTTGAATTGAAACATTATTCCTTGCTTGTTTTATATTTATTATTATATTTAATTTCTCCCTTTTGAATTCCTTATCCAATATCAAAGATCATCAATTCTCCATTGGATACCAGAGAAGGTAAATAATGTAGATACATTACTTTAGCAACATTGGGATTCATCAACCATATCCAGTCCATATCAAATAACTAAAAACCATAATCTGCAAAATAAAGGAATATATTTTTAATATAATTTATATAATATAAATTATTTAATAAAAAATGAAAGTTATCTGTCCTTTTTAATTGATTATAATAAAAATAATTTATCAGATTAAAATTAATAAATACACGTCTAATTTTAAAATAAAGCTAAAAATTGTTCAGGTTCAATTTGGTTTCAAACTGTATTAAGATTTTAGGCATTCAGTTTATCAATTCATTTTACAAATTGCTTAAGTGCAGTTCAAAATGTGGTTTAAAACCAAATCAAAGAACTCTAGTGGTAAATCCACAAACTAATTGGCAACATATACTAAAACATCTGGGATTACAGAATTTAAGATTGGAAAAGTACAACCTGTATAATGAAAAAAATAGTTATTATTGCATTTAAATTTTCATGTTTCCTAGGTATTTTATATTTTCATTCAACTTTTTGTTATTTTCTAAAGAAGCAAACAATTATTACAACAAATCAAATGGATTCTTGAAAATAAATTTTTCACGATTCTTTTAAAATAAATTATACTTTTTATAAGAGCAACACATGAATTTCAGTATTTTATTCAATATTTTTTATATAAGCAAAATAGAATCAGATAATCTTATTTACAAAATTGGAATTTAGGGAGATTAAAACTTTTATTCAAAATGGACTGGAACCAACATCTTTATTAAATCATTATTATTTAAAAAGAATATTCCATTTAAATAGACCAAAGCCTAATAGTAGCTAAGTAGTATGCTATCGCTAG
Organism: Acanthosepion esculentum; assembly: GCA_964036315.1. NCBI lineage: Eukaryota > Metazoa > Mollusca > Cephalopoda > Sepiida > Sepiidae > Acanthosepion > Acanthosepion esculentum. The sequence continues at coordinate 38,386,854 of OZ038520.1, forward strand.
GTAATTTTTTATCCCCCCTCCCCACTATAATAAAACAATATACAAACTTTGCTCTAAGAACATTTGAAAGATTATATAAAACAATTCTACTCTTTATTGTTGGATTATTAGAGGAAATTTTAAGGAGTAGGAAACTTCTACTCCTGGGACTACAAATGAACTATTGTTGTCAATCAGAAAGAGATATCTAAACTTTTTTAGACACATACTGAAGAAAGAAAATGTAACATTCACAGGTCACAAGGAAAGTAGAAGGAAAAATCAAAAGTTTCCTCTGTGGCCCCTATGTAATTTTTTCCTTTGTGTTAATGTTACTATTTACGATGGCTTTGTATATTATGTTATTGGTTAAGCATTTATTGTTAAGTGGGCAATTTTCTTTGTTTCTGCAATTATATTTAATGGTGTTATTTTGCTGTATGTTATTGTTGTAATTGTTATTGGTTTTGTTGAGTATTTTTTTATTGTGCTTCGTTATTATCCATACAGCTGTAACTAATTTTTATTGTAGTTTTGTTGATAATTTGCTGTTTTTGGGGAATTGTTTGTCAGTTATTTTGAAGAATATTTTCCCTATTTTTGTTTTTATTGTATTGTTGTGTGGGTATGTGTGTGTATATGGGGGAGGGGCTTGAACCAAATTATATTTCTTTTTCTGTCATTTTTCTTTGAATTATTTTTGTTTTTGTAATTTACTTTGTTTGAATACCCACTGTTTCTTAGGGCTAATTCATGTTTTTATTTTCATTAAATGTTTTTAAGCTACTAGAATTTGTTAAAATTCTTTTACTTATATATGTAGGTATTTGTTTGAATATGTTGGAGGTGGGAATAGAATTTTTGTTAATGTATATTGGATTGTTGTTTGGTTTTCTGTATGGTTTGTAGATTCTGTTTAGGTTGAATGTTATATCTAAGAAATTTATTCTTTTTTGATTTGGTTTTATATCTATTGTAAATCTGAGGTTTGTATTATTTCTTGTTTTATTTTTTCTCTAGTTCTGTTGTTGTAGTTTCTTAGGATTAAGATGTAGACCTAATAGATTGTCACCCATATAGACCTAATAGATTGTCATCCCTATAGACCTATATCTTTTCTGTTAATAATATTTGTCAATTTATTGATTATGGGTATGCCTATGAGTTTGCATACTTCTCTGCCTTTATTATCATTTTTTGAATAAACAATACCTCTGTATGATTAACAGAAATATTTATATTAACTTACTATTACAGACATGTTCATATTCTCCTGCTCAAATACTTGAACCAACCATGTTTATACCAATACAATCAGTTGGAAGATTTGTTTGAATTGTCTGTTTAGCTTTTTGAAAAACTTCATAAAATTTATGTGTGTAAATTTAATCATTTTCAAAGTCTATCATAGAGCATTTAATAATATAAATTCTTTGTATTGTATAGTATATCTTTAGACATGGATATTTTTCCATAAAAAAAGGAGTTATATATGCAGAATATGTTTACATTTAAAAAGAAAACACATTTAATAATTTAATATTATGTTTGTAGCTGAAAAGATACTTAACTTGACTATTGTTTCTAATATATATGAGAAGGATTGTTTTTACTTTTCTTCTTTTTCTGTGAATGTGTAACTAGATATATTATTATACTTAATTAATGTAAACAAACATAAACGTGATAGACAAAATGAATTTATCTACTTTATTTCAATGAATTTGTAATTTTGCAAATATTCTATAGAGTTTTTATTTTACTACATTTAAAAAGATTTTTTTATCATTTTAATGACTCTTTTACAAAAACAAAGTCAAACATTTGCAAAAATGAATGCAGTTTTGTAATGAATTCATATTTGATGACTTGTAGTTTTCTTTTATCTCCTCACAAAAATAGCTTAAAATTAGTTCCTGGGTTTTATATGCAGTTGAGATCTCTGATAGGCTAATGTTTAGCCATTGTAGGCAACCAGTACTTGAACCAGGCCTAATTTTATAATGCTTTAATATTGAATATAAATAGTGTGGTGGGTTATATGCCATTAAATATTGTCTCAGATTTAAAAAAGGAAAAAAAATCTCCTTTATTTGTCCAACAAACTAAGTTGTATCATGAATTTGTCAACTATAATTCTCAAACTGGAAGAAGTGTTTATTCTTTCTTTTTATATTTTTAACATTGCATTTCCCCAACATATTACCATTAATGTCAGAAAAGAAAATAGTGTGAAAAGTATTCAATTATTAATTGAATTAAGGAAATGTAGATTTTAAAAAAATGAAGTGAAAATACAAAGTAATTTTGTATATTACACGTTTAGAAGTACGCACATATGAATGAATGAATATATGTGTGTGTATACATGTTTGTTGGGTATAGAATCCGAACAAAATTGAAATGAAACAATGTGTAAAGGCTTTTTAATGACAATGCATCTGACCTGAAGATGCCTACCAAACACATGAAGGTGAAACACACTGTCATTAATAAGCTTTGTCTTGTGCATGTATGTGGATATATTGTTGGTTTTGGATGTGAAGGACTTATACTAAATGGCCACTCCTAGGTTTGGGTCCAAGCCAACCACTTTACCTAAATGGCTTAGGAGAAACCAATTTCTTCACTAGGCTAGTAGTAATTAGATATTTATACCACTTATTGCACTTTGTGCACAAGCTAGTTACAGCAGGCATAGGGATTGAAAACTTGCCTAAGGACTAGACAGATGCTTATAATCTTAAATTTTATCATTTTCATATTACTGTTTATATAGTAAATTATGTTCAGTATAGATTTTATAAGTAGAAAAATTAATAGATTTTTGGCAAACATAATATAGCAGTTAAAATTATAGTTATATATATTAGTAATGAATTGTATCTTGAATAAACTATAGTAACATTTCTTTGAATCATAATTAGTACTTAAATTTGTTGTGACACTATCTAAAAAGAGTATTTCTAGTCTGTTTGAAAAATATTACTCAAAACAGTATTTGCTTGATCAATTTTGTATGAAAATAATGCACTAGAATTTCAAACAGCATTTTAATCTAATTACAATTTTTGTTTAATGCATGAGCCAAAAC